>CANYCX012736025.1:0-16320 GCA_948193385.1 Breynia disticha f. nivosa
TGCATGAAGGATTTGATAGTAAAAAGACAAAAAGAGGATGAACACTTGAGGAAAATAAAAAAGGTGGAGAAAGAGAAGGTGAAAATGACATACTGACTTAATGAGGAGGGAGTGTTATACTATGGACGACGACTTTGTGTCCTTAACATTGCTAAGATTAAAGAGACTATAATGGTTGAGGAACATTCCTCTCCCTATTTGGTACATCTTAGAAGTACTAAGATGTATCGAGACTTACGAGACATTTACTGGTGGGTGAATATAAAGAAGGAGATCACAGAGTTTATAGCTTGATGTCTACCTTGCCAGTAAATTAAGGCCGAACATCAAGCTCCTGCAAAAAATTTGAAATCGTTAGAGATTCCATAATGGAAATGGGAGAAGATCACAATGAACTTTATTGTGGGGTTACCGAGGACATTTCAAAACTACGATTTAGCATGGGTGGTAGCGGATAGGTTAACCAAGTCTAAAAACTTCTTGGCAGTTCGACAAGATGAAATGTTAGATAAGCTTACAAGGCTATATGTAGTCGAGATAATGAGGCTCCATGGGATTCCTATATCGATTGTTCAAATCGAGGCACGTGATTATGGTACTACATTTCATCCGCAAATCGATAGGAAGTCTGAAAGGACTCTTCAGACAGTTGAGACATGATGAGAGCATATGTCCAAGAGTTTGGAGGTAAATGGAATGATCATTTGCCTTTGAACGAATTTGCTTACAACAATAGTTTTAAATCTAGTATTGAGATGACGCCTTATGAGGCATTATACAGGAGATGGTGTCGTAGCCTAGTTTATTGGGATGTTGAGTGGTTGTGACAAATAGAGGGACTCGAGATAGTACAATAAACCTTAGAGAAGGTGAATGTGGTTAAAAGATGTATGCAGGTCGTGCAAAATTGTCAAAAGAGTTACTTCGATCCACATCATCGAGAGGTGGTATACGAAGTGGAAGACAATGCTTTTCTTTGAGTATCATCATGGTGAGGAATGATTTGGTTTGGACAGAAAGAAAATTTGAGTCCTCAATATGCGAGACCTTATGAGATTACGTGAGATTACGGAGTGAATGGAACCCCTAGCTTATCAATTGCAGTTACCAGAGGAGTTGTCCCGAGTCCATAATGTATTCCATATATCTATGTTGTGGAGGCACTAGTCTGACCCAAGAAATGTGATTCAGGAACCCAAGGTTGAGATTGTAGAGGATCTCACTTACAAGGAGGAGCAGGTTGAGATATTAGATCGATAAGTACAATGTTTATAAAATTTGGAGATTCTGATGGTGAAGGTGAAGTGGATTTTCAATACCCTTAAAGAGGCTATGTGGGAGGTTGAGATTGACATGCAGGAGCTGTACCTATAGCTCTTTCTGGAAGAATAAGGAGCAATCGAGGAATGTAACACTTTACTGATGCTATTCTATATGAGAAGTCATGTTAACCCTTGGAAATGTGTAATTTTGGGGACAAAATTTCTTTAAGGAAGGGAGAGTTGTAATGCCATAAAAAAATAGTGAAAATTAGGAAAAATATAAATAAAAATATAATGAATCGAGTCAGGACAAAACGAGAGGAAATGAGATAGAAATAAGCCAGCATAGGCTGGACATAGGCTCAGTATGGGTCGTACCAAGCCACTAGAATTAAAACATTCAGCACGATGGGGGGCACAAGTAATGGCTGTAGCGTGTGTGAAAATACGGCAGACAATGCTCGACACGGTCGTATCGAATGGTGTGCAGTGAAGAACAACTAAAACACTTAAACAAACCTAAAGACTCATTCTTGAGTCTTAAGAGCTACCACACACCTCACAAACCGACCCAAATCCAAAATTTCCATAATGGAAAAATGGGAGATTTTGACAGATTATGGGCAAAGGAACTAAAGTAATCATCTAAACTCCTTTTAGTAGGGTGAAATATGAAATTTTAAGGTTTTTGATGATTTGAGTTAGAAATTGGGATAGGATTATGACTAGTGTTAGAATAGGTTTCATGTCATGTCATTAAATAACACAAGCATTGTGTGATCCTGATGAGGAATGAAAAAAAAGGAGGATAAGCCCATATGAGACCGAGAGCTCTCAAAACAAAAAAAGGGATAATTCCAAATGTGAGTGAGAGCACTCAAAACGAAAAAAGGGGGATAAAACGTAAATGAGAGCGAGAGCTCTCCGGTTGAAAAAAGGAAAAAGGCTTAGCCAAGTGTGTGCATTTGTGTGCGTGTACGCATTAGCATCTTATGAAAACATTGTGGTATTCTTGCCTTTGGAATATGTATGTATACATGAGATGTGGTTAAATGGATTTCCATGTTTGAGAATTGTCATGCTATGTGTGTTGTTTTTGATCAAAGAGGTTGTGCAAATGGAATTTTTAAGTTGCAGATTATGTGTTATGAATTGTTGTGGATGATTCAGTATACTTGTTAGTGAGACCATGTGATATAAGTGAAGTGTAAAATGATGGTTTCTGGCTATATGTACAGTCTTGTGGGTTTATTTTACTATATGTGTGACATAGGGGAGTAACCCTTAGAGGAATGGTTCAAAATTGGATGTTATGTTCAGTTTCAGAAGCCCGGCACGGCCAACATGTCTATCGACACGACGTCGTGCTAAGCTAGTAGATGTTGCAAAATTCTCACACGGTCATCGTGCTGACAAACACAAGGACCATGCCGAAACAATGTTTCTTCTAGAGTACCAAAACGAGCCCATGCTTATTCATACTGGCTCGTGCCAGTGTACTGTTTCTTTCTTAATGTAAAATTATGGTAGTGCCAACCCACACGCCTCGTGCTTCTTGAGAAAATTATGAACAATATGAATAGGTTATGGAACTAATTCAATTAAGGATAATTCTTATTTCATAAAACACTTAAGCTTATAAAAAGAATGAGTACCTATACACTACATAACTAGGTAAGTGTATTGTAGGTGTACTTACTGAGTTTTATACTCATATAAGTTGGTTTGATTGTGATGAATGCAGAGCATTAACATGTACCTTTTCTAGTGTAATTTCGGTGACCCTAGGAGTGCGGAGACAACGAGTAGGTCGGAAACTCTTAGACTTTTGTAACATTATTTTGGGAAAAACTACGCATGTTTTGACGTAGTGTAGTTTACATTTGCTAGCAATTTTGTAAACTTTTATGCCATATATTTTCTCATTATTGCTTTATTTTAAAAACATGAATTCATTATATGTTGAATGACTATGCATTTTAGGTTTACATATTTTTCCCTTGTGTTGTTTTATTTGCCTTCTTTAAAACAAAAAAATATATGTTTGGATAATTAAACAATTAAAAGACTTTTTAGGGGTCCACAATCAGGAAAACACAATTCAATCTCCTTCTCGTATTTTTAGCAATTGGTATCAGAGTAAGAACCCTCGATTGGAGGCTTAACATCTTTAGGGTTAAATATTAAATATGGAATTGAGCTATAGTGTAAGCAATGAGGTGGTTGGATATGGTAGGAATTTTCATCCATTCTTTGATGGGTCTAACTATATGTTGTGGAAGAGGAGGATGATGATTTATTAAATTGCAAAATATTGAGGTATAGAAGGTTATAGCTATTGGCCCCAAATTCTCAAGTACAAACAATGGAGCACTAAAGAGGGAAAGCAAGTACACAAATGAAAATTAGAGAGGAGAACAAGTAAATTCCAAGGCAATGCAATTGCTATATTGCGCTCTTAATCCAGAGGATGTAAATTGGACACCTTCATGTGATAGTGCTAAGGAAATATGAAAAATGCTTGAAGTAACTCATGAGGATACTACACAATGAAGGAGAACACGATAAACATGCTCTTGAACAAGTATGAGCTTTTCACTATGATGGAATGTGAGGGAATTACCTCTATGCTTGATTGGTTTGTAGAAATTACAAATGGGCTAGTATTTTTTGGAAAAATGATTCTTAAAGATGATATAATGAAGAAGATCTTGAGGTCTCTTCCTAAGGTATGGGATGCTACGGTTACGACTATAATGGAATCAAAGGATTTGAATACTCTTAAATTCAGTGCTCCAGTGGGTTCACTATTGAACTATGAAATTGTTTTAAATTTTAGAGGCACCAAAGTCAAATCCAAGGAAAAAGAAAAGAATATGGCATTGAAAGCCGCCAATGAGGAGAGTTGCAATGAGCAATATGAAGATGAGGAAGTTGCTCATCATGCTAAGAAAGTGAGAAAATACAATACTCTCTTAGATAGAAGAAGAAAATACTTGAAGAAGGACGACTTAGGCTACCAATTCGGTTGATATGGTCATCATCAAAAGGAGTGTAGAATGTCATCTCCAAAGTATTCTCATAAATAGGCTAAAGGCAAAGCTAGAGAAACTTTCGTAGCAACTTGGAGTGATAATGATGAAGAGGATAGAGAATTAGTGACCAACCTTCTCTTATAGGTTTTGAATCCTACTCCTCCAATGAAAAAAGTGAGGTAAACTTTTCTTATAATGATGATGAATTGCTTGATGCATTTGAGTCCTTGAACAATGACTATACTAGTGCTCTTAAGGATAACAAGATTTTAAAGAAGAAAATTAAATTGCTAGAAGATGAAAATGATGTATTGCTAAAGAAACTAAATGAATCATTACATCATGCTCACTGCATTATTGAGTATGAAGAATTTAGGTGTTAACTAAATAAGGTAAAGAATACATTTAATTTTATCACAAATAAATATACAAATGGAAATGAGAAATTTAAAAAAATGTTGAAGATGCAAAGATATACCTTATCTAAATGTGCTTTAGGTTGCGATGAATTTGAAAAATGAATAACCTATGATAAACAAGCTAGATCACTCTAAGAACAAGTTGAACTTGAAAATGACAAAAAGTAGTAGATGCTTGAGAATTGGTCGTAGTTCATATTCATGTCATGCTCTTAGGAGAACTATTACAGTAAAGAAAATTTGGGCTCCTAAAGGAACAATGGTGTCTAATGTTGTTTATTTAACTAACACCAATGGACCCAAATTAGCATGGGTACCAAAGAATAAGTGCGCTTTATTGTAGGTATGATGGTAAATGGAGTCTCCACTTAGGATAGAAATGTGATATGCAACTTTTTGAATCATATAAATGGAGATAATGGTGAATGGATATTCTCACTTAATGCATTTGATTGAAGGTATCTTTAATTATGCTTGTTGATTTCTATGATCATTTGGTTGAATTTGATGATATGACGCTTTGTTGATAGTTATATGTTTTATTTTGATCATGTGGGTGCGCTTAATGATTTTATAGTTTAATTTTGATGATGTGTTGTTTTAAGGATTATATGGATTTAACCTTGATGATATGTTGCTATATGCATGATTTTGTAATCTATCTTGATTATGTGATGCGTCAATAATTTTGTGCTTGATGTTGATAATGTGATGTAGTCTTGATGATTTCATGTTTGATTTTAGTTGTAAGGTTATGTTCATAATTTTATTCTTGTGTTGCTTGATGATCATATGAGTGGGGTGTGATGACTTATTGATTTTGGATAATTACTTGTTAAATTTTGATAATAAATTATGGCTTAAGTGACTTTGTGACTTCGTGTTTGATTTTATGTTATTGGATGATGACTTTATGATGTGATTGTTTAACTTATTTTGATTAATGAGTAAGTGAAATTGATGATAGTGTGAAGTTGTTAATGAGTCATGTTCATTATTATGCATACTTTAATCATAAGCATTTTATAAATGGTCTCAGGTTTGACAGAATATAGGTCGACGGTAATTGACCGTGTCATCGAAATGATAATGGGAATATCTATACTAAAATAAAGTAAGTTGCCAGACAAAATAGTGTAAGTTAACATGGAAATGCAGTTTTCCTGGAAAAAATCATGAATAACGCACATTAAGGGATAAAATTAGCGTACATTGTGCACTAACGTACGTGAGCTAACTTGATAATAAACATTATCGGGGAGGAAGCCTTACATTAAAACCCTACCAAAAAAGTATAACCCAAATTTCAAACACTCTAACATAACTTATAGTTGTGCGAAGCACACTAAAACCCACTCAAAACCTATGTTCCTCACTCAAATTCACTCCAAAACACTCTACTACTCCTAAATAGCAAAACCCAAACTTTAAACATCTTTAGAAAACTCAATTTCCTTTAGATTCCATCAGTTTTTAGAATTTCACAAAGTAAGTCAAGAGCTAGGAGAGGTTAAGGAATCTCTTCTCAACCACCTCTGAAGTTTGACAACTCTTGATTTATGATTAAGGAAGCTCAAACTTATTTCGGCTTAGTCTTGAGTAGGGATTTTTGGTTGAGAGCTTACTTTTTGATTTCAATGCTTTGAGGTCTATTAGACTAGATATTGAGCCTCTGTTTAATCAAATTAGTATTGGCTCATTTGTCTCAAGATTGTTTTCAATTCACGAGACTTTGATTATAGAGTTTAATGTGAATCTAACACACTCTGTTGACGATTTTGGAGAACTGTGTATACAGTTGAGAGTCAATAGTAATGATATTAAGTTTTCAAAAAGTAACTTGCATGAATGGTTTGATTTGAGGCTTGAAGGATATAAGTGTTTAGGGAGTTTTGAATATTCAGAGAATGAAGCTGATAATATGCATTTGAAAAATCAGGACTTAGTATTGGGGAGCAACACTAAAAAGGTTCCTACGATCATGTGGATCAAATCACACTTAAGACATACAGGAACTGATAAAGAGTTGGACTGGAACTCTTTTGGTATCTGAAAGAGGATGGTGCATAATGCTTTACCTAGGGCTATAATATCTAAGGTGTACATGTAGAGCATTCTGAGTGGGATTGATCTAGAGGTTATGTATCATATGTTGAGGATCAATAAGGTGAATTTATACTTTATTTTTATGTCCTATATGGTGAGAAAGTAGAGTTCATGCTCAAACAAGGCTACAAGAGGTAAACAAGGGAAAAGAAGGTTGGAATTCCCTTTGGAGCGAACCTCGCTCACATCTTTGACAGATGTGGAGTAGATTTGAGTGGATCTCAAGAAGCACATGTCCATAACAATCAGATAGTGAGGGAGACCTATTTGAGGACGGTGAAGTATTTAAGGATTATGGATGACGGATGGGTCTTCTATACATTCATAGATGATGGGACACTTCTAGAGGATGGATATAAATATTAAGCTACAGGTCCTGCACCTCCTCTTCGTCCTCGACCAGCAGCCTCATCTAGTAGAGCAGGTCCCTTCACTTTAGCTCGAGTTCCTCCATCCACACCTTCTACCTCTGATCCTCCTCCTCCAGTCTAGAGCTCTACTATATATGCACACACTAATCCTGTTGTCCTTGTGAGACTTTCAGTTTTAGAGCGAGATATTGCACATAATAAGAGTATACTTTATTACTTCGCCAGCATAGTCAGAAAGATTGTTGACAAGTTAGGATACACCTCATAGGAAATTTTTAGAGCGTCTTCTCCAAGACCATTTTGAGAGTTATCACCATTGGTAAGTGGTGATGAGAAGGCTGGAAAGTCTTCATATGTCATTAGAGGCAAGGACTCTATGAGAGATTTTTCTATAGCTACTTATCATCGACGCTCTTGTTCTTGATCATGATCACATTTTTCCTCCTATCCAACAGACATCTCACTTCATCTGACTTAATCTCATAATATTGCTCTTGTCTTAAACTTGCATACTCTTATGTTCTTTGTGACTATTTGCATTAACTGTGAAGCTCATATTTTAAAACTATTTTTCCTGATATATATATATATATATATATATATATATATAGATTAGAGAGAAAAGAAAAAATAAAAAAAACATACATTTTATAAAAACTGGCCTAACTCTTTTTACACTAAAAAGTAGAAATACGGAAGCTATAAATAGTTTGAAAAAAATCTCAAACTGAAATGCACATATATAGATATATAGTATCCTGTACAATCTATGTTCAAAAGCTGAAGAAATCAAAATTGGAGCTCCACTTCAAACTATATCACAAAATGGCTCTGATCACCGCAACTCGGATCTGCTGGTAGCTACCTACGATCTGCACATCATTTAAAGAATCAACAGGGTGAGTATAAACCATACTCAGTAAATGAATATCAAATATTGAATAAATAAAATGCAGGGGAACAACACAGGATCGTGCTCTGCGAACAAGGGGCGTGCTCATATCAAGTTTCCCAACTGGCACATCAAGCCACTCTGAACACATTTCGTGTTCAATTCATTATGCCCAATTAGCCCAAGTCGTGCTAGGTTGAGCATGGGGTCGTGCTCTTCACTATTTTTCCAGATTTCATAAGCACGGAACGTGCTATGCAAATTTGCATGCAGCACGAGGGCGTGCTAACCACAAGAATGTGCCGCCATTCTGGTGTGCAAATTATGTTTTGGTTCATTTCTAACTTTTAGCCAACAAGTTTAGATTTTACTCAAGCATTGCCAGCCTCTTTCATTTACCCTATAAACAGTGTTTCTTGTTTGCATCATTTGCATATCAATCATAAGAACCAAAACATACCAAATCCATATTTCACATATAGCATACTCACGCATCTCACAATCTATCAACTAGCATTCATAAATCGTAAAGCAATGATCAAACATGCTAATTATGAATGCTAAATCCAATGCACATGAATGACTATGCAATCACATGCGAATGCCTTGAGGTCTTCTTTTCTCTTTTCTTTCTTCTTCTTTTATCCCCAATCCCAGATCGACATCAGAAATTCATCCGAAAAATCATCTGTCCCAGACAAACATCGAACGCACTTCAGCATCGAAATAATCCTCAAGCCCAGGCTAGGATACCAACCCAGTGTCACTCAATAATGCAACACAATGAATGATCAATGCATTCAAATGGCCCAATCTCAATATCATGTAAGTATGCTCATCAAAGCAAATCCATGCTTATATACATCACAAAGTAATCACATACTTTTCATTAATCAACTCAATATCAGCCACATATCAATATGATATCAAAGGAGCATACTTCACAATTTCATATCATATATGAATCAAGGCAAGAATACAATCAAGCCATAACCATCTCATCATCAACATGCTCATAATAATCAATCAAATAAGAATCACATCAAACTTTATAAGTTCAATAGAACCTAATTATAAGCATTACCAATTGTTCTTATATTTAAGCTTTTAAGTTTCTTAAATGCTCATTCAAACCTTTTAAGAACATTTAGGTTCTTAATTAACATAAAATGTATAAGAACAATTACAAGATTTACTCAAGTAAGTGTAGGAACACTTACAAGTTATGAATTCCCTTACAAAAAGATAGGAATCCACTTACCTCAAAGAACGTGCAAAGTCGGCGTCGGGCGCTAACTTTGATCTGATTCAAGTCTATATCTTCCTAGACAAAAACAAGTATATGGAGGCTATTAATCACTTAATTATTTACTGAATTCACATCTAAAACTCATCACAACAACCCCCTAATTCATTCATCCATTCACAATAATCATTTCCCAATGCTCTAAAGCATTCTTAATAGGTTAACAACTCTTAATTCATTATCTATTATGTTTCCAGCAAAAAAATTCAACTCCTAACCATCATATCACAACCTCACGATAATTTAAACTCTCATATATCTTCAAAACCAGCAAGAAGCTTACCTTAGTTGAACTTAAGATTGATTTTTGCAAGAAATCAAGTTTCTTCTTGCTGGAAATCACCCCTTCAACTGATTTAGGGTTTCCACAATTCACCTGCTTGCTTGTTTTTAGTTTGCTTCTTTATTTGTAAGTGAAAGAGTTACAAAATTGAACTGCGCGATAAATCCTAACTGACAAGACTTCGAGCACAGATCGTGCTAGTGCTCGTGCCGGTCATTCTTAGCATGAGTTTCTGTTCAGTCGTGCACGATCTCGTTCTACATAAATTTGACACGAGGGCATGCCAAATTTCTAGGATGAGCATGAGGTCATGCTGATCCTCGGTTATGAGCACAAGGGCATGCTCTAGGGCTTGCTGCCTATTGTTTTCCTGAATTTTTCCTAAATCGATCTGAATTGAACCCGTTTTAAGCTATTTTTCATTTATTTTAATTCTTATAATTTCCAGGATGTTACATTAACTATTATATATTTTGATGCATTGCCACTTATGACGTCATGTTGTGGGATATCCAGTATGTTTTCATTGATGGCTTGACATATTTTCTAATATTTCATGTCTTAATTATGATGATGTTTATATACTTGATGATTCTCTTACTTAATGATGATTTCATATTGATTTTTATTCTACCTCTTTCATGTTACTAAGTGTGTTGAACTCTATATATGTTACATTGTCATTAATTATTGATGATAGGAGTTACACATTTAGGGGCAGTTATACCCACATTAATGCTTATGTCTACAGTTCTGTATGTAAGGCTAATGATAAAAAGGGAGAGAGATAGATAGAAATGAATGGAAAGATAGATAGAAATGAATGGAAATGGAAAATCTATTATTCAGAGAAGGTTAACCAAAAAGAGATAAAGGTGAAAGACATGTTAGTATAATAAAAGAAACAAAAAAGGGGAGAGTATATTTGGATACCAACATAAAAGAGATTATTATTGTTAGAAGAGAGTGTTTTGACATATTCTTTGATATCCATCTGAATGTTCTATTTTTTATTGATATTAGACTAACATAATGGTAAGAGTTTAATGTCTTAATCAATATCTATTTTGCTTATCTTTGTGTTTATTTGGATATCTTCATTTTTTTGCGAGTTTTGACATTATCAAAAAAGGGAGATTGTTGGATCAAGGGTGATCAGCATTTGAGCCGCCTACTTTGTTTTGATAATGTGCCAACTCATAAAAGCAATAAAGATTCATATTGCAAGTGAAGTTTGTGAAACTGCAGGTGATTAATGTACGTTAGGTGTGCAATAAAACGCGTTATTCTTGATGATGCCCAAAATTACATGCATCAAGCTAAGGCAAGCTACTGAACAATAATGTACATTAGGTGGACAATGTATGTAAGTTATCAATATGTGTGTTTAGACATAATACTTCTAGCATGGTACACGAACAGTCTATATGCTCTAAAAATCTACACAAGGAACAGTAACGTATGTTAAGGTTGTGTAACGCATGTTACCGAAGAGCAGATTGAAAATTTATACTTTGTATGATTAGGCAACAAACTTCACATGTGCCTAACAGCTAGTACGCTTAATGTGTAACGCCCCAAAAATTGTTAGAATTAATATGAAAGGAAAATAAGATTAAAACAGAATTGAATAAAAAAGAAACAGACTAAAATGCTAAAAAGTAGATGAGCATAGGCGTGGCACGACCGTGCCAGAGGTCATGCTCATTCCTGCTGAAAAATGATCAGCACGATCTCGTCACGACCAAAATAAAACTTGTGCCAAAAAGGCACGGCACGCCCTCGAGCACAACCAGTGCTGAGGGGCTTGTTGGCTAGAAAATTAAAACTGAACACCGCTTGAAATTGTTCATTTCCGAGCAGAATAAACCAGAACAAACTAAACACTTAGAAAACCCTAGGAAACTGTTGGATTATGTGTGAGCAATGAGGAATTGATTTCTTTCCCAATTTGTGAGCCAATAAAACAAAGGTAAGTTTCTGAACTTAGTTTTGAGTAAAATTCTACACTGAGGTTAAGTACTTTCAGAATTAGTGGAGAAATGATAGAGATGACGGTGAAATGATGCTAGTTAATTGGAGTGAGTGGAAAGTATAAGGATGGTTTATAATTGTGAAGCTCAAATTTTTAAAACATTATTTCTGAATACTCATTATAAATTAAAGAAATAATTAAATAATCAAATCAATAAGAGGAGAGAGAAAATATAAAACTTATATTTTCATAAAATGCGACCCAACATACTATATTATAATAAAGTAGAAGTTGTAGTTTAGGTTTTAAAAACATTTTATAACCCAAAATACAAAAATATACATAATTGTACAAACATGTACGAAGACAAAATACAAAATCTGAATATCTGGCACCCAGACCTCTGGCACGTATGGCTCGTATTGCTCTGATCACTGTAACCCTGATCCAATAGCAGCTACCTACAATCTGCACAACATTTAAAACAACCACACAGGGGTGAGTATATTCAAATACTAAGTAAGTGTTAAACAGTTTTCTGTTTAAATGAGGTGCAGGGGAATTTCCAATTAGCACGGGTCGTGCTCGATGAACACGAGGGCGTGCTCATCCCTTCATTCCCAGCTGGCACGGGTCGTTCCTTGTAGAGCAAAAAGGCATGCTCATTTCATGTTTTCCAGATTCTTTTTAGCACGGAGCGTACTGTTAAAATTGGTCTAAGCACGATGACGTGCTGGTGAGCACGGGGGTCATGCTGACTCTTAGAAATGCTTATTCAAATTTTGTTTTCCAGTAATTAACACATAGAAAACATTTCCTTAAGTCTCTTTAATAGTTCAGGTATTATCTATACCATTTTTATATTAAAAAACTACTGTTTACTTACACCTAGCATTTCCAACCAACATACCAAAGCAACATCTAGCACATAACACACAAATGGTATTAATTCAATTCACATAGCGTATCCATACAACAATTCCATTTTTAATAAGCAAACAATATAAAATCACACAAAAATAACAACACAACCTTATTACTCACACAAAATCATTATTACATAATGGCATATAACATCATTCCTCATAATCCATTATATAGCATCAAAATGAAATGAATGCAAGTTAGAATGATAAATGTAAATGCATTTCACACAGATCATGACCCTAGTTTTATTTTCCTCCATAGCACATAGTAGAGGGTTCCTCTATAGCATGTAGCAGAGGATTGGCACACAGCCTGAGCATACAGGTCTGAGCATATAGCTCATAAGGATAGCACACAGCACATCTGAGGACAGAACACATCAAGTCCATAATCCACACAGATCGTGTCACATAAATGAGATGCAACACATGAATCTATATGTAACATTCATAATATGATCATACATTATCACACAGCATTTCCACCTAGATTCACATAGTAAATATGCACATAGTTCATTCTTCCATGCCTTCCACATAGAATATAGTTCAAAAGCACATAGCATATGAATAATCAAGGCATAAAACACAAAGCACACAGATCATAAACAACATAGTAATCATAAAATGATTATAATATCATCACACCAAGCATTTTAAATATGATCATACGATCATTCCACTTAGCATACTTAACAATATTAGCACATAAGTCTTTTAGACATATCATTGCTCTCATTTTCCTTCTTTTGCATCCAAAACAAGTATGATTAAGCATACAAATGCCAAACATAAGTGTACAAACACATACCTCGAAGTGCGTACAAAGTCGACGTCAGGCTCAACTTATATCCAAGGCTCGTATAGTTCCTCCTATACGAAATCAAACATATAAAGGTTGTCAATTACTTATGTTCTTACTGATTTCTTACTCAAGAACATTAAATACAGCCCTCCACTTCATTCTTTAGCTTCTTCGTAACTTTTCTCTTAAGACTAAGTATGATACTTCCATACTTAACATGATTTATATACCCAAACTCATTCATATAGGTATAATTAGCTCTAAACCAACTAAATAATACCATTTCATGCTTAACTCAATCCATGTCTCAACATTTCAGAATTCTCAACAAGCTTTATCATCCTAGAACTTCACATAGATAGTCAAAAATGAGCTTAAGCTTACCTCAACACTTTTGACTTGAATTCTTGCAATAAATGTAGTTATTTCTTGCTAGATCGTACACTCTCAAGCTCCTAGGGTTTCCAACTGCTTGCTATCTCAGTTTTACTTTGTTTTTAGAATGAAATAATTTACTCAATCGGTATGTTCATAAAATCCCAGTCGACACGACCTAGGGCATAGGTCGTGTTCCAAGTCGTGTCGTGCATCTCAGCACGAGTTTCTATTTAATCGTGCACAGTCTTATTTTAAATTAATTTCAGAATAGGGTCGTGCCAATTCACATATATGAGCACAATGTCGTGCTGTTCAACTGGCATGAGCACGTGGTCGTGCTCAGCCCATGTTGTCTGTAGTTTTTTCTAAATTTTTCCTATACTTGTCTGATTTGATCCTGTTTTAAGCTATTTTTCATATACATTAATTCTAATAAATTTTAGGACATTAAAATAATGATTTAACTAGAATGAGAATGGAAATATGAGATTCGGTTGTTTGGAAATTAAGTGAGGAAATATGGAGTTTGATTAGTCAAAGGCTGGAATTAGAATTTATATTTATTAAATGAGTTATTTACTGCCTTGTATGGTATTTGTACTATAGGAGGAGAGTTGCGACATCAGGATCGAAGTTGAGCTACGAGCCCGACTTTGCAAATTTTGAGGTAAGTTCCATTTACACTTACCATTGCATGTCTTGCATCTGTATGGTAAATCATACATGATAATTATGCAAATATGTTGAAATGGTAGTTTAAAATGTGTCTTAAAAATGATTTTGTCGATTTTTCTTGATTGATATGAGGTTACTTATGTGAGGTTGATTATATTCTTGTATATGATCCATTGGCTTATTGATATGGCTTTTTGATGAGGATGGTATTGTGGATTCTTAATTGATCTATGAGGGAGTTATGTATTGATATGATGGTATGCTTACGCGTTTGCTTTTACAAATGATGATTCATAAGATGTTCTTATGATATGTTCTATGAGAATGAAAATTGTTACGCATTTGACCTTGAGATTATATGGAATGGTATGGTTATGTACTTGATATTTCATGGACATAATGAATGCATTGGATTCATGTGTTGCATGAGCATTGGTATGTGACACGTGGCTGAGATTGATTCTGGGCGAGAGCTCGATGCCAGGCTGGGCCCGATGATGATTCCAACCGAGAACTTGATGTCGACTGGGCTGAGGATATTCTGGGCGAGAGCTCGATGTCGGACTGGGTTCGAGGAAAAAGAAAATGAAAAGAAAAGAAAACCTCGGGGCATATTGTATGTGATTGTATTGGCATCTCATTAGCATTTTATAATGCATTCATATGTATTGCTGACATCATGGAAAGTGTATAGTTGCTGAAATGCTTATGATATGTTGACTATCTGCTGTAATTGTTGAGTGTATATGATGGTTACTTTTGTGAATGTTGTTGTTTGATATGGTTAGTATGATGAATGTGAGTTTATATGTTATGGTTATAAGATATGTGTGGTTTGACTATATTGCAAGCAAGTTTGATTGATGATGTGCTTAAATGGTGTGTTATTACTGTGTTAAGTATCAAGACTATCATGGTTAAGTGCTAACCTTTGAGAACATGTTTGCTGCATTGTTTTCATTAAAGATGTATGTGTACTGTGCAAAACCATAGTTCAGCAACTGTTGTTTAGTGATGATGAGCACAACCCCTGTGCTCATGTGGCACAACCGTGTTACCTGGGAAATTTTTGAATAGAACATAAAATAGAATTTTAAGAACATATTTGAATAGAAATTAAATAGGGGTGACTACCCTATTGCATAATGTACTTAAAGCATAATAATGTATGATTACTTATGTTTTAACTACTTTGGTAAGTGTCTAAAAGCACTTACTGAGTAACTAAAATTACTCACGTGTGTGTCTGTGAATTGTGTTATTGTGCAAAGCATTAAGATAATTGCTGGACTCAGATTTTGTGGTTCATAACGAGCAATGCGATACAAGCATCGAGGTCCTGGCTCCTAGTATTTTGGATTATATGTATTTTGCATTTTTTACATAATATCGACAGATGTTTTACATGCATTTGGTTTTACCTATACCCTAGCTTCCGTATTTTGATATCTTATTTGTAAATAACTTAGGCTGAATGAATGAATGTGTTTTTATCTTTCTTATTTATTTGATCTATAAATATCATTTCAAGAAAAATGGTTGTTAATTACTTATTTTATTCTAAAAATGGGATTTCAATTTTGGGTGCAAAATAATGGGAGGTATTTAAGCTAAAAATTAGGGCTGTTGGGTTTCCTCTGTGTTTTAAAATTTTTGGCAGCAGAAAAACACATCAAGAACACGCAAGAATGATCCAAGATCAACATTGAATCGACTGAAAACATGTCATGTACAATCGGTTGACATAAAGATTACTTAAAAACTGAAACTTCATGAAGAAAGATCATACCTTTGTTAGCTCCTTGGTTGGCCGATTGGTTTAGGGAAAAAACAAGTATCTACCACCTTAGAATGCACTAAGGTGACCTTTATGACACCAAATAAGAA
>CANYCX012736034.1:0-24851 GCA_948193385.1 Breynia disticha f. nivosa
GGTATATGTAAATGCAAAACCTATGAAACTAATACTGTGTGCTTTGTTTGTTGATGAGAAAAGGATGGGATATTGGACAAGTGCTAAGGACATGTGGGAAAGATTGAGGGTGACTTATGAAGGCACCAATCAAGTCAGGGAAACAAGAATAAATATGTGACTCTTTCGCATCTCGTCGAGACGTGACTACGTCTTAGTAAGAGTCGACCTCGTCTTGACACGATCGACTGTGTCTTGACCCTGTCTCCACATCACTCGACTACATCTCAGCATGATCACAGTTTGACTCCACCTTGTCTCGGTATAATTCGAGCTTGACTCGATTGCGTCTCGGCGAGATCCATCGCGTCTCAATGAGATCGGAGTTGATAGGACTGAGCCTCGACACTATTCGTGCGCAACTTGAACCTTGTCTAGGCGAGATGTGAGCCTCTCTGCACCATATCTTGGTGCGATACGAGCCACACTACACCCAGTCTTAGCGTAATCGAACCGTCTCCGCATTGTTTTGTATGACTCGATGTCGTTTCCACCAACTCGACGCAATCCACAAGTGAGACGAACGCGTCTCAGCGTGACTGGACCCCTTCTCAGCATGATCGACCAGTCTTGGTGTGGGGCGACCATGTCTCAGTATGTGTCGACTGCGTCTCAACCAAATCTTGACGTGCCTAGCCAGTGGCTTGGATTGAGTCGATTTCTTCTCAGAGTGATTCGACCTGGTCTTGGCATTACTATACCCCATCACTATGTGACTCGATCGGCCTGACTAGACTGCGTGTCGGTATGATCCGAGCTTGACTCAACAGC
The DNA here is from genome assembly GCA_948193385.1 of Breynia disticha f. nivosa. Taxonomy (NCBI): domain Eukaryota; kingdom Viridiplantae; phylum Streptophyta; class Magnoliopsida; order Malpighiales; family Phyllanthaceae; genus Breynia; species Breynia disticha. Next base: position 811 of record CANYCX012736034.1, read on the forward strand.
ATCTCAGCATGATGTAAGCATGACTTAACTATGTTTCAGCATGATCCGTGGGTGGCTCGACAATTTTTTAACGTGCGTAACCCACCCAGTCTTGGTGTGATATAACCTTGACTTGATTGTATCTCGGTGTGATCTGAGCGTGACTTGATCGTACATCGGTGGGATATATCGGTTTATACCATCGCGATGTGATCTGTGCGTGCTTCGACCCCATCTAGACATGACTCGATTCGAACGTGTCTCAACGTGATCCGATCTTGACACGAACGTGTATTGTAGTGAGTCAACCGTGTCTGGGAGTGACTTTTCTGTGTCTTGGCATGACTCGACTGCATCTCAACAACAAATGGCCTTGTCTCATTGTGATCCATTGTGTCTCAACCCAGTCACCACGTTAGTTCACTACGTCTCAACATGATCGCAGCGTGACACCACCATGTGTAGGTATAATTTCACCTTCACTCCATTGCATTTCAGTAGGATTCGACGATGATAGCACACTAACTTGGCGCGATCTGAGCTTGACTTGAACCTAACTCAGCACGGCTCGAGCTGGACTTGATTACCGCAAGTCAAGATCTGAGCCTAGCTCGATCGCGGCTCGGCGCACTCCTAGCCTCACTCGATCGCAAATTGACACACTCCAAACCTGACTTGATCGCATCTCAACGCGATCCGAGCCTCCCTTAGTCCCGTCTAGACATGATTATACCACACCTTAAGAGACTCGAACATGTCTCAACATGACTCGACCGCTTCTCGGTTTAATCTGAGCTTGACTAGATCGCATCTCTTTGTGATCCAACTTAGCCGCACCTTCATGTGGACTCAACTGCATATCGATGTGATTCGACCGCGTCTCAGCATGAGTAAATTACATCTCGGCATGTTGCGAACATGGCTCGATCCTGTCTCAACGTGACTTCACTGCGTCTTGGCGAGACTCAACCGCATCTTGATCATGTATCAGCATTACTCGACCATGTTTGGGTGTGGCTGGACTATGTCTCTTTGGGACTAAACCCTGTCCATGCTTTCTCAACCCCATCTAGGCATGATTCGACTGTGACTCGACCACATCTCGGCATGATTCAAAGTTCTGCTGTCACTCGACCCCGTATTGATGTGACGTGCCCAAATCTCGGTGTTCTCCAAGCATGACTCGACCCAGTCTCGGCATGATTCAATCATTACTTGACCGCACTTCATCGTGATCTAAGCATGACATGACCGTGTCTCAACATGACTAACCGCATCGCAGTTTGGCTTAACCCTGTCTTGGGGTGACTCGACCAGGTCTGGATTGTGTCTCAATATAACTTGACCCCGTCTCGGCTTGACTCAACTGCATCTCCATATGGCTCCACTCTATGCCATAACTAACTCTTCTGCGTCTCGGTGTGAGTCGACTATGCCTCGCCGTGATTTGAGTGTATCGTAATCCGAGCGTAACTAAACCACAGCTCGGTGAGATCGAGCATAACTCAACCGCATTGCAACAGGTATGAGCATGACTCAACAATGTACTGGTGCCATATAATCGTGGGTAGACTGCGCCTCAACATGGTCCAAGAAAGAATCAACTGCCTATTAGAGTGACTCGACAGCTTATGAGCATGACTTCACTGCAGTTCAAGGTGACTCGACCGAGTCTGAACCTGATCATGATGTGACTTGATCCGTCTATGCGTGACTCAACCGCTTTTCGGCATGATCCCAACGTGAGTCCACTTCATACCAACGTGACTTGATCAAGTCTAGCTGTGACTGGTCTCCATCTTGACATGACTCGACCATGTATCAGCCTAACTCAACCCTGTCTTGACCTGGCGCAACACCATCTAAGCATGATCAATTACTTCTTGGCATGAATCAACCATGGCTCGTCCTGCTCCAGGACTTAATAGCATCTCAGCTTGATTGTACTGCATCTTGACCGCGTGTTGGCGTGTTTGACACCTTTTTGGTATGACCCCACTATGTCTCGACTTGACTTAGCCCATCTCGGAGTGACTCGACCCCATCTCGGCCTGACTCAACCTGTCTCAAGATGATACTAGCCTGACACATCTAGACATGACTTGAGCATGATGCGATCGCATCTCGACATGATCTGAACATGACACGACTTTGTCTTGATGTGAATCGACCGAGCTAAGCCATTACTTGTCTGGGTCTCAGCGTGATTCAACGTCGTCTCAGCATGATTTGAGCTTGACTACACCTTATCTTGGTGTGACTTGATCGTACTTTGGCATAACTCGACCTCGTCTCGATTTGACAGTACCACAGCTTTAGTTAACTCGACCATGTCTCAACATAACACGATAGTGTATCGGCATGAATGGATACCATCTCAGCGGGACTCGATTGCGTGTCATGATGACTCGACCGCGAATCAACGTGACTTGACCGTGAATAAACGTAACTCCACCGTGACTTTGCCTGACTTGACATGATCCCATCTCTACATGACTCTACCCTGTATGGGCGTTAATACACTGCGTCTAGATGTGATTCGATCATGACTCAACAACGTCTCGACGTGACTCAATCACGTCTCGAAAAAAGTCGACCGCATCACGATGTTACTCGACTGCATCTCGGTATAGTTTGACCCTCTTGGCATTATTCGGCCATGTCTCACCATGAAAAGATTGTGTCTTGGCATGGCACCACTGCGTTTTAGAGGCTTGGCTTGATCATATCTCAGCGTGACTCAATCGTGCCTCGGCTTGATCCTATGTGACTCGACCATGTCTCGGCTTGATCATAACATAATTCAACCGTGTCTCTAAAAGATTTGAGCATGATATAATTGCATCTCGGCGTGATATGAGCTTTATTCGACCTAGTCTTCACATGATCTAAGCATGACAACCATTTCTCATCTTACTCCGAGCGTGAATCAATCGTGTTTGGGCGCGACTCGACCGCATCTATGAGTGATTTGAGTCCGCGTCGCTATGTGATTTGAATGTAATTTGATCGCGTCTCGGTGGGATACAAGCATGACTCGACAGAGTCTTAATGGTATCTGATGGGGACTTAACCTTACCTCGACGTGATCTGTGTATGACTCGACCACTTTCTGAGGGATTCGAGCATGAATCAAGAGTGTCACATGGATTCGAGTGTGACTTGACCATGTCTGAACGTGACTCGACACCGTCTTGACATGGCTCCAACTCGTTTTGATGTGACTTGGCACCGTTTCAATGGCATTTCACCCCTTCTCAGCGTGACTGGACCCTGTCTCAGCGTGACTAGACCGAGTCATAGCATGACTCTATCATGACTCACAAGTGATTCGATCGCATCTTGACCATATGTCGGCTTAACTCGATCATCTCGAATTGACTCAACTACGTGTCAACGTGAGTCTACCCCATCTTAGAGTGACTACACCCAATCTTGGTGGAACTCGACTCTTTCTCGGCTTGAGCCTAGCAAGACCGGACCGCATCTCGGCATGACTCGACCCCATCTTGGCATAATGAGAGTGTGGCTCAACCGAGTCTTTGCGTTATTCAAACCTATAACGACGAGTCTTAACCATGTCTCTGCATGATCCAGTGTGACTCGACTCCTTCTCTTTATCATCTAAGCTTGACTTGACTGCGTCAGAGTAATCTGAGTGTTACTCAATCGCATCTTGGCATGAAGCGAGATTGGATTGATTGCGTCTCAGTGTGATCCGACATTGCCTTAACTTGACTCAACCCTGTCTCGAAGTGACTTGACCCTGACTCGGCGTGACCAGATCTTGTCTCGGCCTGACTTGATCGTGCCTCAATGTGATTCAACTGTGAGTCGATCGCATGTTAGCGTAATTAGACTGTGTCTCGACGTCACTCGACCAAGTCCCAACGTGATCGGAGCTTGACTCGACCTCCTCTCGATGGGATCGGACGGTGACATGACCGTGTCTCAATGTGATCTGACCATGACTCGATTCTGTCATAGCAAGATCTGAGTGTGACGTGACTGTGCCTCGATGTAACTCGACAGCATCTCGATGTGATCCGAGTGAGTCTAAACTCCAACTCGGTATGCCCGAACCATGTCTCGGCAGGACTTGATCCTCTAACAAAATGACTCAACAATTCTACGGCGTGACTCAACCGCAACTCGCCTAGACTCGACCTTGTCTCAACCACGTCTTGGTGTGATTCGGCCGCATCTCCGTGTGACTCGACCCCATCTAGGCGTGATTCGAGTGTTACTCGAAACATCTCTGCCTGATTTGACCCGTCTTGGTGTGAATGAACCCTATCTCACTGGGACTTAAACTCTCCTCAACCAAGCCTCGACATGACTAGAACACTTCTAAGTGTGACTGCCCACTTGGCGTGACTTGAGTCTGTCTCGACAGGATTTGAGCACGACTCAAACATGTCTCGGTAGGATTCGTGCTTCACTTGATCCAATCTCTCTGTGATCCAAATGTGTCTTTACTCAACTGTGCCTCGGCAGGATTCGTGCTTCACTTGATCCAATCTCTCTGTGATCTGAGTGTGACTCGACCTTCTGTTAATATGACTCAACCCTGTATTGAAGTGACCTATCGATGTGACATGATCTTGTCTCGGCTGGCTTGACCGTTTCTTAATATTATTCAAGCGTCATTCGACTGTGTCTCGACGTCACTTGACTGCGTCTTGACGTGATCCGAGCTTGACTCGACCTCTTCTCGATAGGATCGGAGGGTGACATGATCGTGTCTCAGTGTGATCCGACCATGACTCGATCGAATCACGGTAAGATCTGAGTGTGACTTGACTGTGGCTCAATGTAACTCGACTCCATCTCGATGTGATCCGAGTGAGTCTAAACTCTGACTTGGTATGCCCGAACCATGTCTCTGCATGACTCGAACCTATCACGAAATGACTCAACAATGCCACGGCGTGACTCAATCGGATAACTCTACCCTGCTTGGCGTGACTTGAGTCTGTCTCGACAGGATTTGAGCGTGACTCGAACATGTGTTGGTGTGATCTGATCGTTACTCAACCGCATCTCGGCAGGATTCAAGCTTCACTCGATCGCATCTCAGTGTGATCTGAGTGTCACTCGACCCAGTATCGACGTGACTCGACTGCCTCTCGATGTGACTTAAATGTTTCTAAGCATAACACGACCTCGTCTAGATGTTACAAGACCGTGCCTTGGCGTGATCATAGACTGACTCAACCGCACCTCAAAATGACTCAATCACGTCTTTCTGTGATCTGAGCGCGAGTCAATTTCGTGTCTGAGTGATCCTGGCTTTACTAGACCATGTCTCGGTATGTCTCGGCATGACTTGACCTTGTCTACGTGTGCTCTAATCGAGACTCGACTTTAGCATGATGCGTGATTCGACTTTGCTCGACGTGATCTAATCGTGACTCGTTTGCATCATGACGTGATTTGAGCTTTGACTTGACTGTGTCTTGGCGCTCTTCCAGCGTGACTTGACCGAATCTGGCCATGATCAGCTTGACTTCACCGCATCTTTGTTTGACTCCTACATGTCTCGACGTGACTCATCCTTGTAACGGCATAACTGGACGCATCTAGTCATGATCTGAGTGTGACTCGACTACATATTAGTGTGACTTGACCCTGTCTTAGAGCAATTCAAACCTGTTTTGGCGTAACTCGACCATGCCTTAGCGTAATCCAAGCGAGACTCGACCTTTTGTCAATGTAACTCAACGACCTCTCGACGTGACTTGACCGCCCTTCGACCGCGTGTTAGAGGAACTCAACCACCTCTCGACGTGACTTTACCTCTTGTCAGTGTGATTTGAACTTGACACGACCCATCTCGGTAGGATGCCGCGCGACACGATGAGAATTACTTATGACTCGTCACCCTTTTATGGGCACGTTTGGTGTATGTTAAAGTATATACAAATCCATCTAGTGTTTCATAGAGATTTTAGGACCCCGATGTAAGACTTTCAAATGAAAATTACTTATGACTCTAAACCATGTAGTTGTTCTCGTTGGCAGGTTTAAACCAAAGACCATGACGTAGACATGTATCCATGAGTTCTGACTAACATCCTATTCCCTTATTTTCTTAGGAGCAAACCCACTAAGTCAAAAGGAGCATGCTATTCTTAATCCATATACTATTCCCATAGAAGTGACCAACTAGGAATTTTATATAAAGAAATCTCTCGCTTCAATGGTCTTACAGGCACATGCATATCGAGATACTCAATCATGGAAATCTATTCTTTCTAAGCTGGAAATTATTATAGAAAGATAGATTGAATCACAGAATTCAACTCTTTCTAAGTGAACAAATATTATAGAACGATAAAATGAATTGTCTTATTCATGAATATAATCAAATAATGATTTGGCTCGGGCTTACACCAACTAACTCACTCTGTCTCGACATGACTCAATCCCATCTCGACATGACTCGACTGCATCTTCATGTGACATAAACTCATCTTCATGTGACTCAACTGCATCTTGACATGATATGAGCATGTCTCAACCGCTCTCAGTGTGCTCCGAGCATGACTCGATCGTGATTTGGGTAAATCTAACCGTGACAGGACCGCTTCTCAATGAAATATAGGCATGACTCGACCGTGTAACGACACATTTTGAATGTAACTCAACCATGTCTCGATATGACTCGACCACGTTTAGATAGGACTTAAGCTAGTCTTAGAGTGACCCAATTATGTCTCGAGGTGACTAGATCCCATCTCAATTGCGTCTTAGCGTGAATAGAATCAGTTTGGCCATGAATCAAACGTGTCTCAGTGTAACTCTACCCCGTTTCTGTGAGACGCTACCGCATCTCAGTGTAATCCGAGTATGATATGACTGTGTCACTACATCACTTGAACCCCATCTAGGCATAGGTTGACTCCGTCTCGATATGATTCAATCGCATCTCTACATAATTTGAGGTTGACTCAGCTGCATCTCAATGTGATTCGAGATTGATTCTATCGCATCTCAGCATAACTAGACCTCGTCTTGACGTGCGTCGACTTCGCCTTGGTGTGACTCACCCCTTCTCAACGTGAGTTGATCGCCTCTCGACTTGACTACTACATCTTAGTGTGACTCAAGCGTGACTCGATCGAGTCTTGGCGTGACTTGACTGAGTGAATTAACCCATTGTCGGTGTAACTAGACGTAGTCTTAGCTTGGGTAGACAATCTCTCGCCATGACTCGACCCCGTCTTGACATGAATCAATCCCGTGTCAGCATTATGCGCCCTGTCATGGCATTACTCGATCGAGTATCAGCATGACCAGAGTGTGACCCGACAGTGTCTAGGCAAGACCCAACCACATCTCGGCATGACTCGACCATTTCTCGGTGTGACTTGAACCCTTCACTGCATGACTCGACTGAGTCTCAACGGTTTCTCAACTGCATCTCAAGGTGACTCATCCATGTCTCGATGTGACTCAAACTCAGCTCGACGTGACCTAAGCAAACCACGTCTATGTTCATTTTATTAATTAGCCAATCGAGTCTTGAATCGACGTGACTTTGCTGCGTCTATGTGTGATCGGAGCATAACTAGGGCCCCTCTCGGCGTGAATCGACGGTGTCTTGGCATGACACGCTCCTGTATAGGTATGACACCACCTCGTCTCGACGTGACTTGACCTGTCTTGGCGGGACTCGACCGTGCCTCGACGTGATTCAAGCGCGACTCAACCGCATATCCACCGCGTCTCAGCATGAATATGGATGCTCACGGGACTTCGAGCTTCCCGATTCGACCCGAGGACTTGTCCCGTCAGAACCAAAACCGAAAATGATCCGTTGACTTTGACTTTTCCGGTCCCGTTCCGCCCCGTATTTTTCCGATGGGACCTTCCCGTCCTGACCAGTTCTGTTCCGTCCCGAAGAACCAAAACTAGAGAAGAAAAATAAATATAATTATTTAAATTATAAATTAAAAAACAATAATACATAATACCAAATAATAAAGTCAATAAAAAGGGATCATAGTTCATATGTGAGAGTGAATGAACGTTTAATAAAATGATTGAATACAAAGAGAACTCACTCTAAACCTAATATTAATTACTGGTGGATTTAATATTACTGAGAGGTTCAAGATTGATTAAATTTAATGTTGGATTTAAGAAGTTTAATGTTCATACAAAAGAGCTATGTAATAGTAATATGTGCTGATTAGTATTTCTAGTATCAAACACTATGCAAGTAATGATCTTAGAGATCTTTTTTCAGGTGGATATAACGCTATATGATAGTAAAGATAAGACAAATCAGACAGAATTTGGAACAGTTTTTGGAGACCCTAAGCAAAATTTGTCCAATTTAAACAGAAATTGATAGAAAGATAGAAAGAAAAATTTTGTTGGTTTAGAACCACAATTAAAACTTTTATATTTTGTTACTTTATTTCAGACTTATCTTTTTTTCTTCTCATGGAACAACTTTTGCGCTTATATGTAAGAATTTTAAAAAAAGATTTTCAATATATGGGACGAGTCTGGATCTTCACAAAAAATCCCCGAACCATGGGACGGGACTAGAGATTTGTAATCCCCGTCCCGTCCCGTCCCACAAGCACCCCTAAGCATGTATCGACCTCTCTCGACGACAATTGACCTATATCGACGTGACTAGACCTCATCATGGTGTGGTTCGACCACGTCTGGACGTGATCCAGCATGACGCGGTCATGTTTGGGCTTGATCCGACCATGACTCAAGCACAATTCGATAGGATCGTAGATTGACTCGACCGCATCTCGGCATGATCTGAGGCTAACAGACTTTGTTTTGGCCTAACACCACTACACATGATGATTCGACCACTTCTCAGCATGATAAGAATATGTCTCGGGGTCAGTCGACCCTGCCTAGGTGTGACTTGACTGCGTCTTAGCGTGATTCCACTGCGTCTAGGAGTGATTGAACCCCGTATTGTTGTGACACGACCATGCTTGGCATGACTAATCCACTTCTCGACCGATCTTGGCGCGATCCGAATGTCATCCGATGTGATCCGAGCGTGACTCGACCGCTTCTATGTGATATTCGAGTGTGACTCTACCTGCCTGAATCGACCCTTCTTAACATGGCTCGACCCCGTCTCAATGTGATTTGAGCGTGGTCGAGCGTCCAGACATCTTTGAGTTATGGTGAGACCCATTTGAGCTGCAGTCAAGTTGCCCTCAGACCACGGAGAGACGTGGTCAAGTAACCTAAAACATCACCCTGGCAGGGTCGAGTCATGTTCAGATAACACCGAGAAGAGGTCGAATCACGTCGAGATGCGGTCAAGTCTCATAGAGATGGGGTCAATTATAGCGAGACATGTCCAATCACGCAGATACGCTATATAGTTTCACTAGAGGAGCTCGAGTCATGCTGACAAGAAGTGGAGATGTGGTCGAGCCATGCTGAGAGGACCTCGAGTCATGTCGAGACTCAGTGGAGTCACGCCAAGGCAAAGTCGAGTCTCGCCGAGACGTAGTCTAGTCACCACAAGATGGGGTCAAGTTAGGCGAAGACAGTGTCGATACACGGTCAAGTGATGTCGATATATGGCTTATTCACGCCGAGATTGCATTGAGTCACACCAAGATGTGGTCGAGTCACTCCAAGATGTGGTGGACTCATGTTGGGATCATGCCCAGACTCGTTCAAGTCACCTAAGACAGGGTCGAGTCACGCCGCGACGAGGTCAAGATGTAGTTGAGTTATAGCAAGGCACAATCGATTCATGTATGGATCTTGCTGAGATGTGGTCTAGTCACGCTTATATCCCACCGAACGATGTCGAGTCATGCTGAGATCTCGACGTGACACGGCTGAGTTACGGTCACTCCCACTGGGCTGCGGTCAAGTCACGTTCTGATCACAAAACGACGTGATTGAGTCACACTTAGATCACAGCAAGGTGAAGTCGTCTCATGCCGAGATACGGTCGATTCATATGGAGACAAAGTTGAGCACGCTAAGATAGTGTCTAGTCATACTGAGACGCGGTCGAGGCCCGGTCGATTCATGCTTAGATAAGGTCAAGTCATGCCCCGATAACAGTGAAATGCGATCTATTCCTAATCGTATCACACTATGGCTAGGTCAAATCAAGCTTGGAGAATGCCGAGACGTGATCTAGACAAGCTTGGATAATATTGAGACATGATTGAGTCACACACAGCTTGGATCCTGTTGTGACAGATTGAGTCACATTCTGCTTGGATTATGTTGAGACTCGATTGAGTCACACTCTAATCATGCTGAGAAACAACCAAGTCATGCTCGGATCACGTCGAGATGTGATCCAGTCATGCTAAGATCCTGCCGAGACACAATCAAGACACTCCAAGACACAGTCGAGTCAAATCACATCGAGACGCGGTCGAGTGATGCTTTGATAACGGTGAGACATGGTCAAGTCAATCACGAGTCCCGCTAAGACGTTGTCGAGTCAAGCTAAAAAAATTTGAGACGCTGTCGAGTCGTGTGCAGATTAGGCAGAGATTGGGTTGAGGCAGCTGAGATGCAGTGGATTCATGCTCATCTTATGCTGAGACAGGGTTGAGTCACACTGGGACACGGTCGAGTCAGTCTAGGATCACGGCAAGACATGTTCGAGAAAGGCTTGGATCACACTGAGACACTGTCCAGTTAGGCTTGTATTAAGCTGAGATGTAGTCGAGTCAAACTCAGATCATATCGAGACCCTGTCGAGCAAGGCTCCAATCACTCAAAGACGTAGTCGAGTCTCGCTCTGAATGAGCACATAAGTAGTCCAGTCTTGCCCGATTCGTGCCGAGACAAGGTCGATAACACTCAGATCAAGCTGAGATGAGATCTAGTCAAGCTAACAAGCATTCGAGATGTGGTCGAGTCGCACTTGTATTCTCTAAGAAACGATCGAGTCACGCAAGTCACATCAAGATGTGGTCGAGTCAAGCTCGAATCCTACCATAACAGTTGAATCATGCTTGAATCACTACAAGATGCAGTCAAGTCACCCTTAGATCATGTCGAGAGGCGATCAAGTCACTCTCAGATCCCGTCGAGATGCGGTCTAGTTAAGCTTAGATAACGCCGAGACGAGTTGAATCACGCTCCGAGTACCCTCCTAGACGCAGTGAGTTGAGCTTGGATAGTGCTGAGACATGTTCCAGTTATGCTAAGATCACGCCAAGACACAATTGAGTCCCAGATCATGTTGAGATGCGGTAGTCATTTTGAGATAATGCCTAGACTCGGTCAAGTAACATTGAGAAAGGATCGATTCGTGCTAAAACTGGCTCGAGTCACGATAAGACGTGGTTGAGCCACGCCGAGACACTGTTGGGTCACGTCGAGACATTGTTGACTCATTCTCGAATCACGCCGAGACACAGTCTGGATATAAGGTAAAGCCATGTCAAGATGGGATCGAACCATGCTGAGACGCGGTCAAGTAACGTCAAGATGAGATCAAATCACATTGATACGCAATTAGGTCATGTCGATACGGTGTGTAGTCACTCCGAGACGAGATCGAGTCTCAACAAGATAGTGTCATGTCAGTGCGAGATGGGTTCGTTTCATGGCGAGACATAATCGTAACACGACGAGATGGGTGTACTCACCCTGAGATGGGGTCGACTTACACCAATACAAGGTGGATTCACACTATGATGTTGTTGAATCACATTGATACGCAATCGAGTCACGCAAAGACAGGGTGGTCAAGTTACATCGTGACGAGGTCCCATAACGTCGATACGTTATTGAGTCTAATCAAGACTAGGTGATCTCACGGTGAGATGAGATCTTCTCACACCGAGATGGGGTGGACTCATCTAGAGACGATGCCGAGTCACACCAATATGAGGTAGAGTCACGCTGAGATGCGATCGAGTCATGATGATATGCAGTCGACCCACACCGTAGAGATGGGGTCGAGCACCTCAAGCTACAGTCTATTCACGTCAAGACAGGATCAAGTTATGCCAAGTTGCAGTCGAGTAACACCTAGCCACGGTGGAGTTATGCTAATGTCACGCCAGGGCACAATCGTGTCATGCTCGGATCACAAAGAGGCGTGGTCAAGTCATTCCCAAACGGGTCGAGTCACTACGAGACGCGGTCAAGTCGTGCCAAGACGGGGTCGATACACATCGAGACAGGTCAAGTCTTATCGAGACACGGTCGTGTCACGCTGGGAGATGGTTAAGTTATGCTCAGATCAGGTTGAGACACAGTTGAGTCTAGCTCGAGTTGAATCATGCCGAGACAGGATCGAGTACCATTGAGACATGGATCAGTCACTCCAAAACAAGATCAATTAACACTGGGATCACAAAGAGACACGGTCGAGTCACGTTTTGATCACGTTGAGAAATGGTCAAGTCAAGCACGAATCACATTGAGATGTCGTCGAGTCATGCCCAGACGGGGTTGAGTCATGCCGAGAAGGGGTCGACTCAAGCAAGTACAGTCACACTAGAATGACACTATGATGCAATCGAGTCACGCTTATATCACGTCGAGCGACGCTCGAATCACGCCGAGATTGGTCGAGAAGTGGTTCAGTCATGCAAAGACAAGGTCGTGTTGTAATGATACGGGGTCCAATAACTGCTAGACGCGGTGGAGTGACTCTGAGATGTGGTCAAATCATGGCTTCATAGTGTCCAGTCACCTCGAGACGTAGTCTTATCACGCTGAAAGTGGTCGAGTCACTACGAGGTGCGGTCGGCTTAGGCCAAGACACGGTCCAATTAGCCTTGGATCATGGTGAGAAGCGGTCGAGTCAAGCTGGGATCCTACCGAGATTCACTTGAGTCATGCTCAGATCAAGGTCAGATACGGTCAGTTCAAGCTTGGATCAAGCCAACACAAGGTCGATTAACGACAAGACACATTGGAGTCACTCTCGGACCATGTCGACAAAGGGTCGAGACACTACAGAGTCATACTGAGATGTGATTGAGACGTAGTCGAGTCGCGCCAATATGTGTTTGAGTGATGCTGGGAAACGATAAGGTAACGCCTAGTTCGAGTCGTGCCATGGTAAGATCACATCGAGACGCGGTCTAGCCATGTCATAACAGGGTCAAGTCATGTCATGAAGGGGTCGACTCTATTGAGTCACGCTGACATTCAGTCAAGTCACAAGCAGACGTGGTCGAGTCACACCGAGACGCAGGGTCGAGTGACGTCGAGACGGGGTCGAGTCTCATCGAGACGGGGTTGAGTCACACCAAGACGCAGTTGTATCACACTGAGCCATGGTCAAGTCATGCTCAGATCAGGTTGAGATGCAGTCGAGTCTAGCTTAGATCATGTCGAGATTCGGTGGAGTCACGCTCGATTCATGCTAAGATGCTGTCAAATCACGCAAGACAGGATCGAGTAGCTGAGACACAGTTTATTCACATTCGGAGCACGCTTAGACGCAGTCGTTTTACGATGGGACAGGGTCGAGTGATGCCAAGATCGGTCGAATTACACCGAGACGGGTTGGAGTCATGCTCAGATCACCTCAAGATGTAGTCGAGTCACTCTCTGATCATATCACGACATGGTCAAGTCAACTTGAACATGACTCCACCTTAGCTCGGTTTGGTTCGAGCCTGGCTCGACTGCGTCATAATGTGAACATGTTAGTGTGATTCGAGAGTGAATCGACTACATCTCGCCATGACCCTAGCCTGACTTTTCCGCGTCTTAGTGTGATCTAAACCTTACTTGACCACGTACTAGGCGCGATTCGAGCGTACACGACCGCATCTCAATGTGACTCCACTACTTCTCGGCACGTTTCGAGCGACACCCCACCTAGTTTTTTATTAATCTGAGCTTGACTCGATCGTATCTCGGCATGATCTGAGCATGACTTGATCACATCTGAACTTGATTAGAGCCTGACTCGACCGCATCCGAGCTTGACACAACCATGTTTCGGCGTGATCTGAGCCTGTCTCGACTGTATGTTGTCATTATCTTAGACTGACTCAACCGTGTCTCAGTGTGACTAAACCCTGTCTTTTTGTGATATGAGCATGACTCGACAACATCTCTGTGTGCCTCAACCCAATCTCACCCTTACCTGTATTTGACTCGAATGCGTCTTGGAGGGATACGAGATTTAGTCGACCGCATTACTAGACCCATCTCAGCGTGAATCAACTGCGTGTCGAACTTACTGAATTGCATCTTGACGTGACTAAATCATTTCTCTACGTTACTCGACCACGTCTCTACAGGATCTGAGAGAGACTCGACAGCGTCATCGGAGCGTGACTTGATCTTTTCTTTGCATGATCCCAGTTTGACTCGATAGCGTCTTGGAATTCTCCAATCGTGCCTCGACCCAGTCTTGGTGTGATCCGATCAGGACTCGACTACATTTTATCATGATTCAAGCATGAGTTCACCATGATCATAGCTCGGCTGCGTCTCAGTAAGACCAGACCTTGACTCGGCGTGATCGATTGTCTCTCGACCCCGTCTTGACATGACTCAACTGCCTCTTCGCATGATCAGAGTGTAACTCCACCTTGTCTCGGCTTAATTCAAACTTCAATCACGTCTCGACGAGATCCACCACGTCTCGGCTAGATCCGAGCAGGATAGGACCGAGTCCCGGCATGATTCGAGTGTGACTCCAATGTGTCTAGGCGAGATCTGAGCCTCACTACACCACCGTCTTGGCGTGATCTGAGCCTCACTACACCAAGTCTCAACTTACTCGATCGCATCTCCACCTCATTTTGGAGAGGCTCGACCCTGTCTCTGTGCGACTCGACCGTGTCTCGACGGGATCCACACATGAGACGACTGCGTCTGTAACATCCTGGAATTTATTGTATGGAAATAATTAGTAAAATGATGAAAATAAATGTTTAAATTGTGGTATACGAAGGTTGATTGAAGGTTGATATAAGGTTGATAGGAAATAACTAAGGAAAAATGGAGGAATGCTGGAATCAGAGAACTACATGTTGTGGTAGGGAAGTACGCGCAGTCGTACTGACCACGCATAGTCCACTGTTTACCACGCATAATGTTCTCTTTTCTGGAAAAAAAATAAGTTCCCTCGATTCAACCGACATTGAAGAAAACTAATGCCTAAACTTCAGAGAAAACCTCTGAGGAGCTAAGAAACTTGCAGAGGAATTGTTCTGGAGTGAGAAAAGATCAAATTAACAAGGAGAAAGACTAATTTTGGTAAGAATTCAAGTCATTAAGTTAAGGTGATAGTTGTTTACAAAAGGATTATGAAGAATGTTGAACTTGAGGATTAATTGTGTTTGAACTGGAATTATTGCTGGGAAAATCTGTTGTTGATTGAATGGAACTTGAATATGATTATGGAAATGATTTAGGATATATGAATTAGTGAATGGATGGAATGGAGGAGGATTAGGTTAATAATAAAGTTGACATATATATGGTTTAAGGTTTATAAATGATGTTTTGATGATTTTAAGGTTAGATTCAATGTATGAATGGATAGTTAATGTGTTGTATATGGTTATTTTCGTACAGGAGGTTCTGTACGACTATTGGGTGGATTTTGATTTGGGTTTAGATTTCTTATTTTGCTTGTATACGAGGTAAGTGTTCTTACGCTTACTAAATTGGGTCGTAAAATGAATTCTTATGTAAAATGGAAGCTTTTCTTTAAGCTTATATAGTTATAAATCTATGAAAGCTTATAATGTTGTGTTGAGATTGTTAGATATAGAAGAACATGTTGAAAGTGATATGTATTTGGCTATATGTCTTAGTTGACATATTATTGACGTTTATATATTTTGGTAAACATATGATTGATTATGGATTGATTGTTGAAAAACATATGGTTGCTTATTGGTTATGGAAAGTATGGAATTACTTATTAAGCATGTTATTTCTATTGGAAATGATGATGATGAGTGGATTGTTCTTATTTTGATGTTGATCTTATATGATCTATATTGAATGGATTTGGTATGCTCATTTGGCTTTATACCTTAATTGATATGTTGATATATTATTGACATCTTATTAATGTTCAAAGCATGTGATTGCTTTCATGATTGAAAGGCATATGATTGCTCGTTGATTATGGAAAACATTGAATTGTTTATTGATCATACTTGATTGAGTTTGAGGCATATGAATGCATTGATCATTCATTGTGTTGCATTTAGTGTGTTACGCTGATATTGATATCCAGGCTGGACCTGAGGATTATTTTGAGAGAGATCTCGATGCCAGTCTGGGACTTATGATATTCTGAGATGGGCTTGATGTCGTACTGGGGGTACGATGCTGGTCTGGGACCGAGGGAAAAATGAAAAGAAAAGAAAAAAAAATGAAGAAGAAAAGAGAGCGATACCCCGGGGCATATCGCATGTGATTGTATTTTCATTCATATGCACACATTTGATTCGCATTCATATTTAGCATGTACGATTATTGCTTTTAGAGATGTGAATGCTAGAGTGATTAAATATGAGTTATGTGATATTTTTATATGAAATTACAAATGCTTCATTGTTCAAGATTGTATTTTATGTAAATGTGAGGTATAGTATGATGATATGAGGTAGTGGATGTTGTAAGCAAAAGTGTGATATCTTGAAACATGGCTGATGACAAATATGTGTGAATGTTTGAATATGTTGTATAACATGGTTGTGATAGAGGAAGATCAGATCTTGTACTGAGATACTGATTTTCCCTGCGCTCATTTAAAATGAAAAGATATTAATCAATTATTGTGTAGAATACTTACTGAGTATTGAGAAATACTCACCCACTAGAGCTGCAATGATCATACACCAAAGTGATACTGTCAGAGGTCGAGCTCCATGTTTTGAGTACTTCCACTTTTGAGTTTTTTGTACATATTTGTAAATGATCACATTTTGAATTTTTGGAAGGTTTTCATACCAAAACTTATGCTTTCGCTAATGTATTTTGTCTTTGTATAAATGGGCAGAGATTTTATATATATTATGACCTTTTTAGTTTCTCTCTCCTCTATTTTCGTTTAAAAAGATTTGATTTTATTATAATTTCTTCTATTATATTGTTACATCTGGCAAAATTTAGTCTCACAGTGTCTCAACGTGACTCGACCGTGTCTCAGTATGAGTCGACCCTGTCTCAGCGTGAAGCGACCGTGCCTTAGTGTGGTTCGACCGTGTCTCAACGTGACTCGACTTCATCATGGCTTGATTTGACTGCTTCTCAGAGTGAGTTGACCCAATCTTTGCATTAGTCCACCTCATCTCTACGTGACTCGATTGTGCCTCGACATGACTAGACTGTGTCTTGGTGTCCGAGCTTGACACGACAGTATGTCAACATGATCTGACCATGACTTATCTACGTTTTAGCATGATTCGTGCATCGCTCGACAACGTTTTGGCTTGAATTAAGTCTGACCCCACCCGATCTTGGTGTGATCTAAGCCTGTTTGATTGCATCTCGGGGTGATCTGAGAGTGACTTGATCGCACATCGGTGGGATTCGAGCTTCTCTTGCCCATCACAACGTGATCTACCCCATCTAGACATGAATATTAGATCGTGTTCAAGCGTGATCCGAGTTTGACTCGACCAAATTCAGAACTAACTCGAATGTGTCTCGGCGTGACTCTTCTGTGTCTTGGCATGACTCGACCGCATCGCAGCAACTGCCTACCTTGTCTCAACGTGATCAACGGTGTTTCAACCCTATCTTGACGTCACTTGACTACATCTCATTATGATCGCAGCGTGACTCCACTGTGTCCTCGCGTAATTCAAGTTTGACTCGATCACATCTCAGTGGGATCTGAACCTGACTCGACCCCAACTCAGCACGATTCAAGCCTGACACAACTGCGACAAGTCACTATCCGAGCCTAACTCGACCGCTGCTTGGCAAACTCTTAGGCTCACTCGGCTGCAAATCGACACAATCTAAGCCTGATTCGACCGCATCTCAGCGTGATCTGAGCCTCCCTTGATCGCGTCTGGATGAGACTATACAACACCTCCATTACCTCGACCCTGTCTATCGACTGTGTCTCGGCATAATTTGAGCTTGACTCGAGTGCATCTTGCCGTGATCCAACTTGACTGCATCTCTACGTGATTTGAACCCATCTTGGTGTGACTCAATTGCATTTTTATGTGATTCGACCGCGTCTGAGCGTGACTAGACTGCATCTCAGAGTGTTGCGAACCTGGCTTGATCATCTCTCAACGTGACTTGACCACGCCTCGGTGTGACTCGACCGTGTCTTGACTGCATCACAGCGTTATTCAAACATGTCTTGGTGTGACTTAACCGCATCTACTCAGAAATATACCTTGTCCTTGCGTGCTCGCCTCGTCTAGGCGTGATCCGATCATGCCTCGACCAGATCTTGGCATGATTCGACCTTTTTCTGGTGTCACTCAACCCTTTTTTTTGTGTGAATCGACTAGATCTCAACGTTCTCCAAGCGTGATTCGACCAAGTCTCGGCATGACTCGATCATGAATTGACTACATTTCATCGTGATCAGAGCATGACTCGATCTGTCTTAGTCTGGCTTAACCTTGTCTTGGTATGACTCAAACGAGTCTCGATCACATCTTGGTGTGACTCAACCACATCTCGTATTACCCCAAGACTTAATTGCATCTCAATGTGATTCGATAACATCTCGACCGTGTGTTGGCATGCTCGTCACCTTCTTGGCGTGACCCCACAACGTGTCTACTTGACTTGACCCATCTTGGAGTTACTTGACCCATCATGACGTAACTCTACCGCGTCTCAACATGATCTTAGCCTGACTTGACCGCGTCTCGGCGTTATCAGAGAATGACTCGGTCGTGTCTCGGCATGATCTGAGCATGACACGGCCCCGTATTGATGTGAATCGACCTAGTCAAGGCATGGCTTACCTACGTCTCAGCGTGAGTCAACCTCGTTTCGACATGACCATATCCCATCTTAGCGTGACTCGAGCCCGTCGTGGCATGACTCGACCCATCTTGACAAGACTTGATTGCAACTCAACGTGATCAACCATATCTCATCTCAACGTCATGTCAAGTGACTCTACTATGTCTCGACATGACTCGATCCTATATCGGCAAGACTCGACCCGTCTCAGTATGACTCGACCCCATCTCAATGTGAGTCAACCCTATTTTGGCATGACTAGACTGCATCTCGACCATATATCGGCATAATTAGACCCTATGTCGGCTTGATGCGAGCGTGAAAGAACCACGTCTCTATGTGATCTGAGAGTGACTCGAACACGTCTCAACGTGATCCTAGCGTGACCCAACAGCATGTCCGAGTTATCTAGCATAACTCTACCCCCTCTCGACGTGACACTACTGCAGCTTTAGCTGCCTTGACAATGTTTGAGCATAACACGACAGCGTCTCGGCATGACTGGATCCATCTCGGCGTGACTCAATTGCGTCTTGGCTTGACTCGATCGCATATCAAAGTGACTCGATCACGACTTTGCCTGACCTAACAGCATCTCGGTTTCACACTATCCCATCTTTACCTGACTCTACCCTGTATGAGCGTCAATATACCACATCTCAGTGTGATACGATCACGATTTAACAACATCTCGACATGACTCAATCACGTCTTGACAAAACTCAACTGCGTCTCGACGTGACTCGACTGCATCTCAGAATGATTTGACCTCATATTGGCTTGATTCAGCACCATCTCAGTATGACAAGATTGTGTCTCGACATGACACCACTACGTTTTGGAGACTTAACTCGATCACATCTTAGTGTGACTCATCTGCGTCTCGACTTGATCATGACTCGACCACGTCTCGACGTGCTCCAAGCTCAACTCAATCGCGTCCCTGTAAGATCAGAGCATAACTCAATCGCATCTTTGCATGATCTAAGAATTATTCGACCGTGTCTTGACATGATCTGAGCATGACACGACCACATCTCATCTTATTTCGAGCGTGACTCGATCTTATTTGGGAGTGATTCGATTGGGACTCGACCTCATCTCGGAGAGATCTGAGCGTGAAATGACAGCGTCTCCACGTGATTTTAATGTGACTTAATACCATCTTAGTAGGATACAAGCGGGACTCGATCGCGTAACGATCGTATCTAATAAGGACTTAACCCTGTCTTGACGTGAAATTAGTATGACTTGACCACTTGTAGCATTTGAGCGTGACTTGAGAGTATCACGTAGGATTCGATTGTGACTTGACTGCTTCTCACATGACTCGACACCGTCATAGCGTGACCACGTCATTTTGACGTGACTCAGCTCTGTTTTAGTAAGACTCGACCCATTCTTTGCATGACTGGACCCTATCTCATAATGCCTCGACCCCGTCATAGTGTGACTCTACCGTGACTCACAAGTGATTCGTCTGCATCTTGACCACATCTCGGCTTGATCCGACCCTTCTCAGATTGACTCAATTACATCTCAACGTGAGTCGGCCCTATCTCAAAGTGACTACACTCCATCTCGGTAGGACTCGACTCTCTCTTGGTTTGACCCTAACATGACCCGACCGCTTCTTGGCATGAACTGAGCTTCGCTCAATTGTTTTTCAGAACGATCTGAGCTTTTAATGCGATCCATGAGTGACTCGACAATGTCCTTGTGAGAATAGAGTGTGACTCGACCCCGTCCTGACGTGTCTCCAGCTCATCTCAATGTTACTTGTTCTTGTCTTGGCGTGATTCAAGCGTGACTCAACCGCATCTCAGCATGACTCCACTAAGTCTGGCACGGCGTAATCCGAGTGTGAATCAACCGCGTCTCTGCGTTATTTAACCTCATATCGGCGAGTCTCAATCACATCTAGGCATGATCCCAATGTGACTCGACTGCGTCTCGTGGTGAATTGAGCTTGACTTGACTGCATCTCTAAGTGATCCGAGTTTGACTCACCCGTATCTCAGCGTGATTTGAGCTTGACTTGACATCGTCTCAGCATGATCCTACCTTGCCTCGACTGCATCTCGGCATGGTCCGAGACTGACTCGACCGCGCCTTGCCGTGATTCAACCAAGACTCAACCTTGTCTCGACGTGACTCGACCTGTCTCAATGTGACCTGATCTTGTCTCGGCGTGACTCGACCCTGTCTCGGCGTGATTCGCACGACTCGACCACATCTCGACTTGACTCGACCGTATCTATACTACGTCTTCCCATGACTCGCCCCTGACTTACCCTGACTCGTCACTGTCTCGGCATGACTTAACCCCATCTCAACATAACCCGAGCTTGACTCGACCACTTCTTGGCATTATCTGAGCATGATTTGACCATGTAAAGCGTATCTACGTAACTCAACAGTATATCGATGTGATTCTACTTTGTCTGGTCATGACTTGATCCACCACGACGTGGCTCGACCTTGTCTTGGCGTGATCTCAGTGTGACTCGGCCGCTTATCGGCGTGACTCGACTCGTCTCAATGTAATTCGATATCGTCTCAACGTGATAAGAGAGAGACTCGAGCACATCTAAGCGTGATCTGAGTGTGACTCGACCGTGTCTCGGCTTGAACAGAGCGTGACTCAACCGCATTTGGGCGTGATCAGATTGTGACTCGTCTTGCCCT
Organism: Breynia disticha f. nivosa; assembly: GCA_948193385.1. Lineage (NCBI taxonomy): Eukaryota > Viridiplantae > Streptophyta > Magnoliopsida > Malpighiales > Phyllanthaceae > Breynia > Breynia disticha. Next base: position 22,396 of record CANYCX012736034.1, read on the forward strand.
GACACTTCTGTTTCCTAGTGTGACACAGCTCTGTTATGGACTTCACTAGACCACATCTCGGCGCGACTAGACCTCTTGTCAGTGAGACACGACCCCATCTTAGCGTGACTCGACCTCGTCTTGACGTGACTGGATATCATCTTGGTGTGACCCGACCCTATCTCGGCATGACTTCACCATGTCTAGACATGACTCAACCCCTTCTCGGCATGACACGACCACATCTTGGGGTGGCCTGACGTCGTCTCGAACTGATCGGACCCTAAGTCGGCGTAACTCGACCTTGTCTAAATGTGACTCGACCGCGTCTCAACTTGACTTGACTACATGTCCACATGACTCGACCACTTCTTAAGTGACTTGACTGTGTCTCGTCAGATCCAAGGGTGACTCGATTGTGTCTGGACCTGAGAAGAGCGTCACTCGACACGTCTCAGTGATCCGAGCTTAAGTTGCACCGTCTTCGCATGACTCAAACGCATCTCACTATGACTAGACCCTGTATTGGCATAATCCGAGCTCAGATTGAACCAAGATTTAACATGATTCTACCCCGCCTGGCCGTGATTAGATTAGGACTCGACTACGTCTCGATGTGAACCGAACGTGACTCCGTCGTTCTCTGCGTGATCCAAGATTGACTTGACTGCGTCTCAGCAGGATTTGAGGGTGACTCGACGACGTCTCAGATCTTAACGTTGCTCGACCGATTCTTGACCTGAACCAACGTGACTTGACCGTGTCTCAGGACGACCTGAGCGTGACTCAAGAATGTCTTGACGTGACTCGACCCCATCAGAGCGTGACTCGATTGTGTCAGTGTGAGTTGATCTCATCCTGGGGATGACTCGACCCGTCACAACATGACTCATTGCGTCTCAGCCTGAATTGTTCGCTTCAAGAATGACCTGACCACATCTCAACGTGACTCGACCATGTTTCGAAGCAATTCAAGCCTTACTTGCCGCCATCTCAGTGTGACTCAATCCAGTCTTACGTGACTCGACTTTATCTAGCCTTGACTCGACCACATATCAGTATGAATCGACCACGTCTCGACGAGATCTGAGCGAGACTCAACCATTTCTCGACCACATCTTAACATGACTCTACCGTAGCTCCACAAGACTCAACTGTTGGGTTTCTAATGTGTTTAGCTAATGATGGCCCCAAAAATACACAAAAAAACACGCAAAAACTCAGCCAAGAATCTCACCAAAATTAACATTATATAAGGCCTAAAGATTAAACTAGCTACATGAAGAATCAATCTTTATGAAAGAAAAAGTCTATCTTTCTTCCTTGAGTTTGTTTGTGTATATATATGATCAAGAACAGTAAATACTGCCTCGAAATACTCCGAGACAACCTTCCTGACACCATTAAAGAATCCCACACGTGATTCCTCCACACAAATTAGGAAAAAAGTGTACTAGAATAGAGTATTAACGATTTCGCCTCAGTTTTTTATCAGATGGATGAACAGATGATGATTCTTAGAACACCTGGATGATTAACTGGTATGCTCAGCCCTTAAATCTAATATTTCCTATAAGAAAATGAAAAATCAACTCTCCTGATTTTTCTATGGAGAATTTTGGTCAAGAGCATAGGAGGAGGAAGAATAATGTTTATTAGGGTTATTTATTCTCTCTCCTCCTCTTATCATTAAAAACCAAGAGTCCTAATGTGATTAGAAGAATTTTAGTTTGTTTTAAATCAGAATTCTAATCCTCCTTATCTAATCTTTTTTGGCCAAATTTATGGAGGTGGTTGTGGAGAAAGATACATCGTTATCTTAACTTACCTATCTTCTTACAAATGATGACAAATAATTATCCACTTCCATAATTCTCTCTCAACTTGTCTTAAATTAAGACAAGCTTAATCCAACTTCATCCATAACAATTTTAATGTCTTAAAATTGATTATACAATTTCCAAAATTGTATTTTCATCATTTTATGCCTAATTACCTAAATTGGCCTAATTGCCCAATTCAGTCCAACATTCAAATTCTGACCTAAGGTGAAATTCCAAAAATACCCTTTTTTGTATTCTTTTATTGGTGTGCAATCAGTAGGACTATTTAATAATGGTAATGAATTTATTAATTCATAAATCATAGGCGTTCTATAGTAAGACACTATGATCATCCAAATTTTTTTTTTTTCTAGGATGGCACTATCCACCGGAAGATCCAGCTATGCCGGCCTCCTTGGCAGAAAGTGGGTAAAATTTGCATTCAATGAAACTTGGTCAGACACACTGACAGATGATACATGAGAGTTGGAATTATAGGTAAGAGGAGGAACAATCCCTATTCTATCATAATACAATAATTGAAGGAGGGATGCTGGTAAGTCATGCTTCTCTTCAAAATAGACCTCTGGATGTGCCAATCTAGCCCGTGCTAGCCAGTGGGCTGCCGAGTTTGCCTCACGATAAATGTGGTTG
>CANYCX012736041.1:0-14265 GCA_948193385.1 Breynia disticha f. nivosa
TGCAGGTTTTTCTGGTTTGAAAGTTTTGAAATGAATTGTCGGTTGATCGAACCTATATATTTTTTTTAAGCTGACAGTTTACTACGCGGGGTGGTAGTGAAGTACACAGTGTGGCAGCGACCACGCGTACTTTGCTGTCTACTGCGCGTTCTCCCTAATTCCAGATTTTTCGTCGATCGTTTCGCGTCAACCTTCGATCAACCTTTCGTATATCTTTATATATTAACAATAAAACACATATTTATCGTCATTTTACGACGAAAAATATCCAAAATGTTACATCAGAATCATCATCCATTTCAACTCACACAACATATCATCCAAAATAACACCAAAACATATCATCTAGAACTAAACATATCAAAATGTCATATACATATGCAAAATGTGACTAATCAAACTCCTAATGGCATCGGTAGAAGAGAGAATGGATTAGGTAACAACTGTCCATCCTGATCACTAGCACAAATCAACTGTACTGTAGATGTCTATCCAACTCTATACCTGTACTTAAAACAAACATCATAGTTGCATGAGTTGCGGGCTCAGTAAGTAATCTTTAATTCATTTTACCATTCATATTAACCATTCATAAATAATCAATTCATATGATCAAGTATGAATATTAACTCTAGGTTATTCATTTTTCTTTTACTTGCTTTCTTTTTGAATCCTTTATTCGTATGTTCACATTCATAATAAATTACTAACTTCCATCTCCCTATTAGTTTTGAAAACATTTTTTCACCTCCTTTTCATGTGGACCTAACTTCTGTCTCCCTACTTCTGTCTCCGAATGATAGGTCATTTATCACCTTTTCATTATTTTTCTATATCATATCACATATCATCATTTCATAAATCATTTCTCTTATCAAAACAATAACATAGTTCACGTACTTTTTTACATTTCTTTACTCATTTTGTGTACCTATTTCATTTGAATCGTATATTTTATTCCATCTTTTCTTAATCATTTCACATTTCACATATATCATATCAGTATGCATATATCTCATCATTTTTGTTTCATTTTCATATTAATCATTCTTATACGCATAATATATCATATTCACGTTCGTAAACATATATAATCATTCGCATTCGTACTTTCAATCGCAATTCATTCGTAACACACACATACACACATATATAGCCATTCATTTTCATATTTTAATTTTAACCAGATAGTGAGTAGATTACTTACCTCTAACTGAAGTACTCAGACTGATACGAGCTTGAACCCTACGTCGATCTTATCTGTCATCCTAAACAACCATTCATACCAATTCCTTATCACAATCAATTCAATAACTCAATCATATGCATGCTCCTAAACTAAATCTAACAATTTCTAACTTAGGTTCTTCATAAATTATACTTGAATTCGTAATTATTAAAGATTACCTTTACGGTTTCACGATATCGACTTAGGGAGCAATATCCGACTTACTCCTAGAATTCGTTTTGTTGATTATACTATCCATTCCACCTCAATTACACCTTTTTCTCTCAATCTCATTCTAGGTTCTCTCTTTCACTTGCTCTCTTGATTTCCCTCTCTGTTTTCTTACGAATGAAGTTTCTTTTTTGATTAAATTCCATTTCATTGATAGGCACGATTGTGTTGACTCAGCACGCCTCGTGCTATTGTCCACGTGCCAGCTCATGCTTCAATTTCCAACTTTCTTGCATGATGTACACCTCAACACAATCCACTCTTTGATCAGCACAACTCGTGCTCTTTAGCACATCCATCATGCTGTTCAACACTCTCATCGTGTTGTTTTTAGAAAACTTCCTCTTCTTTAGAATGGTCGTGCTTATCAATTTTATAGTGAGCACGGTCTCGTGCTGCACACTGGAACTTAACATTTTCTTGTAGTTTTTTGCCTAACTTCTTTTCTACTTTCTGCAGTATTGTCCTACCTTACAGTTTAACATTTCTTAATATGTTTTTTGTTCATTAAACTTACTTCCATTAATCATATACTAATTATGAGGATTTATGAAATGAATGTTATAATTTTTCCCCCTTAACAAATTTTGTCCTAGAAATTTTCTATCTTTGTTATATTATCCTCTTACTAGTTTCTTTTATATATATTTATATGCTTAATTAACATGCAATACAATAGCATAACTTAACGTTTACCTGTAAACAGCTGAGGATTCTTCTCATCCTTTCTTTGGTATCTTAAGTTGCTTCTTCCATATCGTGATGTTTCCAAAGAACATTAACCATAAGAATCTCTTTGGTTCTTAGCTGTTTGACTTTATGATCCACTATTTCTACAGGTTCTTCGGAGTAGGTTGGAATTTCTTTTATCTATACTTCTAACTCGGGTAAGACATGTGTAGGATTGAATCTATACCTTCTTACCATACTTACATGGAAAACATTATGTATCTGTGCCAACTCTGTAGGTAAGGCCAGTTTGTAAGCTAATGGACCAATCTGCTCTAACACTTCAAGTAAATCGTTTATTCGGATAATGGATATTTATTTTTCATAATTACTTGATTCAATTTTCTATAATCTATACATAACCATAGTGTTCCATCTTTCTTTTTAACAAACAAAACCAGTGGTCCCCATGGTGAAACACTAGGTCAGAAAAATCCCTTTTCAAGTAATTCTTGTAACTGCTTCTTTAACTCTTGTAATTCAGATAATTCCATTTGGTATGGTTATATGGATATGGGTGTCGTACCAGGAATTAAATCAATAGTAAATTCCATCTTTCTATCAGGAGGTAATCCTGTGAGATTTTTAAAAATACGTCAGGGTATTGATCTACTATTGTTATTCCTTTAACATTTTAAGTCGCTATTGTATTATCAACTATATGTGCTAAATAAGCTTCACATCCGTCTCAAATTAGCTTAAAAGCTTGAAGTGCTGATATTTAACAACTAGGCATATATACCTTTCCCCGCAAAAGATTACTTTATTATGTTCAGATTCAATTATTACTTCTTTTGTAAAGCAATCGACTTTAGCTTGATGACGAGCTAGCCAATCCATACCCAATATAAAATCAAACTCTGTCAAGTCTAACAAAATTAGGTTGGCTATCAATTCTATATCTTGAATCTTAAGTTTGCAATCTTTATATATCATATGAACCTACATCATTTCACCTAAAGGAGTATGGACTCCTAATCTTTGGGTCAATGGTTCTGGTTTAAGCTTTATTGAGTGTATTATTTTGGGAATTATGAATGAATGGGTAGATTCTGGATCTATCAATACATAAGCAACAACATCAAATAAGTACAACTCACCAGTGATAACCTTAGGAGCATCAGCGATATCCTATCGAGACATCACAAACACCCTAGCTTCTCCCTATGTACCTGAGGCTCCTCTAACTCTGTTAGCAAGTAACCCTGCTGTGCCTCTGCCCCTACCGTGACTATCACTGGAAACAGGCATCGGCTCGCTACTCTATGAAACAGACTGTGATAGAGGTGTAGCTTTTACAGATCCCTCTTCAGTGACTCGATTTGGACAATCTTTCAAAAGTTCATAAATGTAACAACCACCAGTCGTCTTCCTTTACTCTCCTGGATGAAAGCTATGACACTAGGGACATACAGCTCGAATCGGTCATATCACAGACTCTGAACCACTCGGTCATCCTTAACTGATACCTTTACAACGATAAGACTGATAAGAAGGTTGTGATCTTGTCACGATGAATCCTTGATATCTAGCTCGAGTATGAGTCAACTCAGGTCTGTTTCCAGATTTACTAAAATCACTCTATGGTGTTGTCCTCTTTCTTTTAGCTCTTTCTTCATCATCTTCTTTAACTTTTAAAAGCTCCTCAACTCTAACTGTTGAGTCCCTCAATACAGTATAATCACCTGTCTCTGTATGAGGGATTTGCTTACAAATTCCTTTATTCAATCCATTTTTAAACATTCTACACATATCCTTCTCGTCTAGGATATGATTCGTAGTATAGTAAGAAAGCTGGGTAAACTGTAGCTCGTACTCAGCTACAATCATCTTTCCCTACTTTAAAGCTAAAAACTCTCTCCTCTTTGCATGCCTGTAAACATCTGGAAGATATTTCCTCCTAAATATTCGTATGAACTCGTGGAAACTCTAGTGAATATAAAACTATCCTCCACCAACTGTAAGCATCCCCCTGTAATAGAGAAATAGAAAAGTCTAACCTCTCCACAACACTAGGCTCCACCATCTCAAATACCTGTATCAACCGATCTAACCACTCCTCTACAAATTGTTGATCAGTTGTACCTCTAAGCTTTATAGCTCCCATTTTTTTCAGCTCCTTAAAATTCCTAAATCTCACTTGAATAGAAGTCAATGGTGGATTCCTGTGATAGGATAATATTATGGAGGTGGTGGTGAATATGGATAAACTGGACCGTACTGGGGATGTTTGAGTCGTAAGGATCATGTCTTGATCCTACTCTAGAATGAGACATCTGAACAGTCTCATGTGGATCTGTTGCCCCCTCTCTATGTGTTATTGGTCTAGAATCAGATGCCATATCTAAATAATGAAATGAGAATGACTAGCACATAAATCATACAATAAACAATAAATGTATATCACAAAACAACACATTCACACATTCTAGAGATCATGTCCCTACTTTGATACCAAAATGAAATGTCCTAAAGTTTTTCCTTAACTTAATCCGTATTTACAAATAATTAATCATGTTTAATCTTGTATAACTTCAAAAATTTTCTATCATATATACCTTATTAATAACTAACAATACCCAAACTCTATTATAGGATAAAACAGGTTTAGTTTTAGCAAAACAGAAGCTCAGCATGGGCTATCAATTCAGTAGCAAGGCTGGTATTGACCATCGTGTTGACTGGGAATCATATTAGCATGGCTCATACTAATCAATATCCCATGGGCACAGCCTCGTGTTGGTTAGTCAAGTCCTCAGATACTTGTACAATTATCATTCCATACTAAATAGTCAATTCAACTTTCATTCATCATAAAAAATTCATATATAAAGCATACATGTACACATCAGAATCATCATCCATCTCAACTCACACAACATATCATCCAAAATAACATAAGAACATATCATCGAAAGCTAAACATATCAGCATGTCATATACATATGCAAAATATGACTAATCAAACTCCTAATGGCATTGGAAGAAGAGAGAATGGATTTAGCAACAGTTATCCAACCTGATTGCTAACACAAATCAACTCTAATGCTGATGTTTATCCAACTCTGTACATGTACGCAAAACAATCATTACAGCTGTGTGAGTTAAGGGCTTAGCAAGTAATCTTTAATTCATTTTACCATTCATATTATCCATTGACAAATAATCAATTCATATGATCAAGTATGAATATTAACTCTAGGCTATTCAATTTTCTTTTATTTTCTTTCTTTTCAAATCTTTTATTCGTACGTTCACGTTTATAATAAATCCTTAACTTTTGTCTCCCTATAAGTTTTGAAAAAAATTTTCCACCTCCTTTTCATGTGGTCCTAACTTCCGCCTCCCTACTTTCGTCTCCGAATAATCGATCATTTATCACCTTTCCATCACCTTTCCATATTATATCACATATCATCATTTCACATATCATTTCTCATATCAAAGCAATAACATCATTCATGTACCTTTTTTATTTCTTTACTTATTTTGTGTACCTGTTTCATTTGAATCATATATTCGATTCCATCTTTTTATAATCCTTTCACATTTCTCATATATCATATCAGTACGCATATATCTAATCATTTTTGTGTCATTTTCATATCAATCTTTCTTATACGCATATCATATCATATGTGAATTTGTAAACATATATAATCATTCACATTCGTATTGTCAATCGCAATTCATTTGTAACACATACATACACACATATATATAGCCATTCATTTTCATATTTTAATTTTAACCAGATAGTGAGTAAATTACTCACCTCTAACTGATGTACTCATACTGATACAAGCCCAAACCACACCTCGATCTAACCTATCCTCTTAAACAACCATTCATACCAATTCCTTATCACAATCAATTCAAGAACTCTATCATATGCATGCTCCTAAAATAATTCTAATAATTTCTAACTTAGGTTCTTCATAACTTATACTTGAATTCATAATTATTAAGGATTACCTTTATAGTTTTGTAATATTGACTTAGGTAGTGATATTCGACTTACTCCTAGAATTCGTTTCGGTTATTATACGATCAATTCCACCTCAATTTCACCTTTTTCTCTCAATCACATTCTCAGTTCTCTCTCTCACTTGCTCTCTCGATTTCTCTCTCTGTTTTCTTACAAATGAAGTTTCTTTTTTTATTAAATTCCATTCTGTTCATAGGCACGGTCGTGTCGACTCAACATGCCCCGTGTTATTGTCCACGTGCCAGCTCATGCTTCAATTTCCAACTTTCTTGCATGATGTACACCTCAGCACAACCCACTCTTTGATCAGCACGACTCGTGCTCTTCAGCACGTCCATCGTGCTATTCAGCACTCCCATCGTGTTTTTTCTAAAAAACTTGGTCGTGATCTTCTTTAGAACGATAGTGCTCATCAATTTTCCAGTGAGCAAGGTCTCATGTCGCCAACATGCCCCTCGTGTTGCACGCTGCAACTTAACATTTTTCTGTAGTTTTTTGCCTAACTTCTTTTCTGCATTTTGCAGTATTGTCCCGCTTTACAGTTTAACATTTTCTAATGTGTTTTATGTTCATTAAACTTACTTCCATTAATCATTTACTAATTATAGGGATTTAGGATACAAATGTTACACTAGTCCTATTTAAAATTGCTGCATTCACAAGGGAGAACATTCCCAACCTTACTTAAGCCAAAAGAGACCCATACCATCTCACTTGTGCTCCTAGGATTAAAATTTTCTTTTTATCTTTTTTTTTTCCTATGTTGCACCTAATATTGACAAAAACATATTCAATTACAATTATAATTTTAGATCGCACTGGATAAACCCTAGAAACAAACAAACCCACTCGTCTGTATTAACCTGGGACTTGTATATTTTGACCATCCACATTAATTAAACTCATAAAAAAATAATCATATATATTGAATTGTAAGTAAAATATAAAAAATTCATTCAAAAATAAAAAAAATTATCCCATAATTAATTCCTTGATAAATAGTTAATAAAATGCAACCCTATCCCACACTTAAATTGTGCATTGTCCCCAATGGACAAAATAAAATAAAATAATATCACACAAATGATTATGAAGTGGGTAAAAAGAAAGAAACAATAATGAGCTTCCCTGGTTTTATATCATTCGTAAAGGTTTTGGCTCATAAACTTAGTGCTTTTGGCATCACGTTGGTCCAAAGGAAAGAAATGTGAATTTTATAAAATAGGAAAAGAAACAAATAAAATAAAAAGAATAAAGAAAATAAAAGCCTAAAGAAAAATAAAAATAAAACCAATAGAAAAAAGTATAAAAAATAAATGGTGTTCAATTCCTGATTAATCTCATCATTATGTACATAACCAAATAAATAAGAGAGAAAAGATACAGGACGACCACTCTTCTAGTCGTCGGAACTCTTAGAGTCATCCTCGCTTTGATATAAAAATTGGTTTGTAGTTGCACAAAACTCAATGTTTTAATTTATTATTAGTCTAGACAACAACACATGAATAACGAAAAAAATCAAAAGACTAAAATCAAAAGAAAAAAAATAGAAAACTAAGTGCATAAACCTTTAAAATGTTAGGTTGCCTCATGATATGCTATTATTTTACGACATTAGTTGGACGTTGTCAAATGTCCTAAAATTCTTACCTTTAACCCTAAACAACCTTAGCATAGCAGAGCGGTGCTTTTCTATTCTTCCTCAAGGCACATACATCTGGTGGTTTTAACTCCCTATATAGACTTCCCTATGGTCTTCGTAACTCTAACTCGCTACCGTTGGTGTCATTCCTGTCATCACTAAAACCTTCCTTGTCATACCTGATGATGGTGGTAGTATCTGGCAACAATTGTCTTGGATAAAATCTGGAACTAGAATTTTGAATTCATTAACATTAAAACACGTATCATCATTAATCTTAATAATCACCCTTTTTAACATCAGTATTTTGCAGAGTTGTTTTATGGTCTCCCATTCTTAATACAAACTTACTATCATTGACATCAATAAGTGCCCTTGTTGTGGCAAAGAATGACCTACTAGGTGTTAAATGCACCTCTTCACCTCATTTACATCCATTAGACAAAATCTATAATGTAAGTTAGATCACCAACCATAACTAGTTTTTCCTTTTCAATACCCAGTGGGTGTATAACTGACTTGTCTACTAGCTGCAGTGTTAGTTATGTTGGCTTAAGCTCTCTTGCACTTAAATAATGGATACGACATTACATTAACTCCAACACATAAATCTACAAGAGCTTTCTCAACATTCAAATTACCAATAGTACATGGAATATAAAATTACATGGTCTTTCAATTTCTATGGTAATTTACGATCGACAATATTAGGGCTCTCCTCTTTTAAATTCACCTTGTTGAACTATGTCAACTCACTCTCCTATGGCAATTGCTCTTAAGTACTTTGTGTATTTTCAGGTACTTTCACCAAAGATTTTATAGTAGGTGAATTAACTAATGGTTGCTCAAGTGTGTTTTAGTCTCACCACATTGTACGCTATCTTATCTCTGTATAAACCTAACTGGTTAGGGAATGCGAGGCTTATATTCTCTAAGTAACACTGATTTCTTTAGAGTTTCATGACATGGTTATGATGATTTAACACTATATTCATCACTAACAACTCCTACACAAATACTGTATTCACATGTTCACACGGGTTGACTTTGATGTTTCTAAGCATGGAACCTTGTGCTCATTCTAAGATCACTTTTTCTAATAGCCCAACTTGATTTTTTGAATTACGCATTCCAGTTGACTGATTCTTGCATCATTCTTTAACTGTGTAAATCTTATTTTTAATGGTTGCTCAAACTTCAATAGTAAATCCTCCAATCTAGATATTTTGTCTCCAGATTACTACTATTAGAATCCTAGTGGTTAAGTAGGAAGATTCTAATTCTAAACACCCCAAGAAAAATTAGGATGTATTTTCCATATTTTATTGTAAGTATTACTATATAGGTTATTCTGAATTTTTTATTGTAGTTATTCCGCACATAGTTAACACTTTCTATGCATTCTTGATTATTGTGGCCTCATCCACATAGGTCATACTGGGATACTTGATTAACAGTTGATTCAATGGAAACCGATCAATCTTTTTACTTAAAAGCTCCACTTGTGTCACAACAGGTGTCACCACATCTATTTCATACATCTCAGTGGGTTTGGAAGATTTTGCTTTAGAGGAATTCTACTGGTAATTGTTCATGGTAATGTCCTCAATCAGTTCTTATGAGGCTTTGGGTATTTTATTGTTCAATATTCTACTGCTGCATCTATCATCTGTTTAGTATTCACATTTATTCTATTGTAAAATGTTTGCACCTGCATATCCAGATAGGTAGACCATGGTGTGGAAACTTTCTTAATATCTCTTTAAATTTCTCCCATGTATCATACAATGATTCTCCATCCTGTTGTACAAATAAAGAAATATCATTCCTCATCTTTGCAGTTTTGGCTGGTGAAAAATATTTTTGTAGAAACATTTTGGCCAACTGGTTCTATGTCATGGAGTTTTTGGGAAGAGACTGCAACCACACCTTAGATTTACCCCACAATCTAAATGAAAACAACCTTAGCTTAATAGCATCATTAGTTACACTATTCATTTTAAATATATCAAATTGCATATTATGCTGCAACATCTGTGTCAGATTTGGCTTGATCTCAAAATTATTTGTAATTATTGTAGTGCAAACAATGCTAGACTTTGCTCCATTTAAACTAGGACTAGCATAATCTAACATGGTCAAAGGTTGGAAATTTGGGTTCTATTGAACAAATTGATTCATTAGCAAACGCAGATTCTCCTCTGCCATTATTACTTCTATATTTACTGCCCCTTCTAACCTTTGTTGTGTTCAATTTCGTAAATGAACATGAAAAGTCTGTTCAATTTTCGAGTCAAAATCAACTAGTGCTATTGAATTTATTGGGGTCATGAACAACTTGTTACCTAGAAGGGACTAAACAACAACACAACACAGTTCTAAAAAAAGAAACTAAAAGAAACAAAAATAACAAGAACGAAAGAAAATTTAAAAATAATTAAATAAAACAAAAAAACTAAATTAAAGAAATAAAAATAAAACAAAAGAAACAAACAATGAAATTGGGTTAAATTAATAGCTCTTAGTTTTTACTAATATCTAATCCCTGGCAACAACGCCAAAAACAACAATCTACCCAACATTGTCAATAGGAAAGTGTACCTATCAGTGCAGTAAATGACTTTAAGAGCCATAAGTTTTGATCCAACAGAGTACTAGCTACTTACTATTTGTTATTATCTAGCTTACCAGATGTAATGAGAGTAATTAAAAATACTAAACTACTAATTAAATTAACAGAAATAAAAAGTTGAAAGATTATTCAAATTACTATAGACAAAGCTTAGATCTCAAATCCCAAAACTATTTAACTATCAATTACAATTAGAATTATTGTTGTTATTGTGACTGGACTGTGGCAATTTATAAAGTATGTTAATTCTTCTTTCGAGGTAATTAACACCTAATGTTAACAAATTCAAAGCTAAACCAAATTAATACTGCATTAATATTAAGAAATTGAAATCTCTTTCTAAGCTAAACTAATTACTATTGAATTAATATTCTGTGAATTAGTATATTAATTTTGACCTTAATATAGAGGATTTATATCGATCTGTCTCTAGATTTACCTGCAACTCCTTTTAATTATGAGTTATCTCTTCTATGTTGATTAGCTATTTATGAATCAATAGTCAATCATAAGTGCACATTCAAGAGATCAATAATGGCAAAATAAATCATAATTAAATATGCATCAACAAACAATTCAACAATAAAATCAAATCCCAATCTCTAATTCAACAATCACTGGTTCATCAAAACCTAAGTGTCTAAGGAATTTAGTTTATGATAGAAAACAAAACTACAAAAAGGATAAAGGAGAAATCGTTAATCATAGAGAAACTCATCAAAATTTTGCTGTAGCTAACTTGTCTGCTTCGAATCCTTTATTACTTCACTCCCATTTGAATTCTTCACCTCTTGGCCCTTAGGAATCATCTTTCCCACTCTAGAATGATGGAAAAATCGTATATGGAAGTTGTTTCTCCAAAGGTAGAGTAAAAACCCTTATTTCCCCTTTGTTTTGTGATAAAATTGCCCTCAATTTTGAAATTCTACATAAGTAGAGAGACAGTGTAGCATCGGTGTACCTTTTGGGCTATGATTGTGTAATGAATGAAAATGCTCATGTTGAGCTACTAAACGAGTACACGGACACAAGCGGTGCTTGTGTAACATAATGCCTATGACCGTGCAACTCAAAAATGATCGTGTAAGCCTACTGGTCCACTAAACTGTCATGATGCTGCCATTATTGAAAATTGCCCTTGTCTGTGTAACACATCCTCACCCATGTAGTTTTTTGCCTTTGTCAGTACAAGTCCATGTCTATGTACCTTGCAGAAAGTGTTTAAAGTGGCCTATTTTAACTTGGTTTTGTTGTAAATTTATTCATAATTCGTACAGATTTATTTATTACCCTACGAAAGATGAAATAAGGGATAAGTAGTCTATTTTCAATGATAAATGCTCAAAATATACACAAAAATATAACATTTATAGCCTAAAACATGAATGACATAACGTTTATCAGTATTCAATTCGAAAAAACTTTATTACCTTTTCTACTTGGAAGAATTTCTTAAGCTTTCTAGTAATAAAAACACACGTATCAATATTTTTAAATTGAAACTGTATACTGATTGGTTTGTAACACCTTTATAACATTATAGTTTGATTTTTGCAAAAATGCACTTCTGTTAAACTTATTTAAAAAAATGTCCAGATTTTTTAATAAGATTGATTTAATGCCTATTTTATTAATAAGGGCAAAAAGGGAAAACCATTTAATGCCTATTTTATTAATAAGGGCAGAAAGGGAAAAGTATAAAAGAATATAATCCCTCTTTTTTTCTTTCAATCTCTCTTTTAACTTGTCTTTTATTTCTCTTACGCTTTCTCTTTATTTTTTTAATTCTACAGATTTTATCTTCTTATTATTTTATCTATTTTTCTCTTTTCTTTTCTTTTCTTTTATTCATCTTTTATATTAATTTGTTCAACTAAATTTAAAAAATTCACGAGTTTGAAATAATTGATGTTATTTTTTATTTTTATTCATTCAAATTTGTTTTATACCATTTATTAAAAATCGTTCAATTTAGTATGTATTAACTTAAAAATTGTTAATAAAATGATCAACAATATTCATTTGTCTTAAAAAGCTCATTTATGGACATTTTCTTTTAAGAAATGTTCAAATTAGTTCAATTACGTCTAATTTAGATCAATTATGTTCAACCTCGCATCTTGCATAATATGCCAAAAAAGTGCTTTCATTAGGAACACATATTCAATGTAACATCCCAGGAATTTTTTGCCTTAGAATTATGATAAATAAATGTTTAAACATCAATATATAAAGGTTGATCAAAGATTGATATGAAATAATCAAAGAAAAATCGAAAAATTCTGGAAATGCAAAGTACGCGCAGTGGAGCTGGAAGTACGCGGTCTCGGCACGACCACGCGTACTTCACATTCCACCACACGTGGATTGCTGGTTGCCTGAAAAAATATAAACCGAACAATCGAGAAATGGTCAGAAACTTTCTTATACCTCATTTCACTTTCAGAGCAAAAAGAGGTAGGAGGAAGCTGAGAAAAATGGGTTTTGCTTCAGAGGAAGTGATTTAGAGATTGATTTCTTGTAATTAATCATCCTAAGTGTTAAGGTAAGGGTTGCCATAGTTGATATTAAGTTGATGGTTGATATTTTCTGAATAGTATGGGGTTTAATGGAACCTTTAATTGCTGGAATTGATGAGTATGATGTAGGAAAATGGAACTTGATATTAGGTATATGTTAGGATGCTTTTATTATGCAAGATTGATGAAAAGAGATGAAAATTAAAGGATGAATTAGGGTTTACAAAGGCTTGATTGCTGGAATTTGTGAATCTTACTAATCCTATCTCTTGAATGGAAATGAATGCTCGAAATTATGTAATGACATGATTAAAACCTTGAATGAACTTAGGTACATGAATTAGAAGAAGTATTCTTCTAACAGAGTGAGTTTGGTAAGATGAGTTCATAAGGAAAGGATGAAGAATGGTTGATTTTAAGTTGATAAATAACGTGGTGATAATGTTAAGTAAAGAATTCATGTGTTATTGGTTTGTTAATACCTTGTATGTTATTAATTACATACAGGGGGATGTTTACGCTGCTGAGGGGTTATTGAGCCTTGTTAACTTATTGTTTTGTTTGCTTTGGAGGTAAGTGTTCTTACACTTACTAAGCTGATTCGTAAACTATGTTAATTAGGCTTCTTTATAAGCAATGATAGTTGGCGTATAGTGAATTGCTGAGATTACTAGAGTTAGACAAATCAGATTGAAAATGAATTGAATGAATGGAATGATGATAAGTCGATTTGGACGACTTATGATATTGAAAATGATATGATTGTTAAATGTGGATATATAGTTGATATGATACCTATGTGGTATGTTTTGGTTGAGATGATGTGATATTATACCTATGTGGTATTTGCTTATTTTGTGATTTTGATATGCTTTTTTTGTTCTTACTATGTGTTATGAATGATCTTAAAGAAAGCATGATAGTATGAACTTGTGTGGATATGATCTGCTCTGTGTGAGTTGTACTACGTGCGGATTTCAATGACCTTCATATTGATTCCATTCATACATTTGCATATCGTATAACTGTATGGCATTAGCCTGTGTGGCCTTTATAATGAGTATTCCTATGTGGATAAGGACGTGTTGTGTGCTGTCGTAGACTTAGTTGTGTGCGGTCTGAAACCTCTCCTGTGTGGTACAGAGGTATTATCTTTGGGGACTTAACTGTGTGCGGTCCAAAACCAGGATCATCCTGTGTGGATTTACATTAGCATTGACATTGCATACATTTGCATTCATATGATTACAATGCTATAGTATGGATATCCTGTGTGGATATAGAACCTGTGTG
>CANYCX012736373.1:0-10321 GCA_948193385.1 Breynia disticha f. nivosa
GAATCAATATGTAAGCGTAAGAACACTTACCTCTAAGCAAAGCAAAAACCGATAATCAACACAGCTCAAAACTCTCCCAATCGTCGTACAGATCCTCCTGTACGAAATCAATCATAGATAATACATTACTATCCAATCCAAATGTTTATTCTAACTTTACAATCATTAGAACATCCAGTAGAAACCTTAAATCTACTTTAAACCAACATTTCCAATATTTCCTTTCTAAGTTCAATTTTCATTAATTCCATCTCTAAATCTTTCATAACAACTTCCTACACCTTAATTGCAATAAATTCAGCAGCTTTTCCAATCAGTACATAAACATATAACTTAATTCCAACTTAATGTCAACCATATGTCAACCTTAGAAATTTCTAACTTCTTCATCTCTTCCATCATCTTTTCTTCTTCCAAAATCATTCTAACACCTTCCTCAAACATAAACCATTAATTTCAGTTTATAATCCAATAATTCCAGTAATTTATTCATCCTAAACAACCATACCATCTATCCAAGCTGGCCGTATTTTGTTGCTCCTCGCTCGTTCAACCATGTCGTCGTACCTACGACCATCCTGCTTTTCCCACTTCCTCTTTATATGGGCCTCCGTCAATCGCAGGGTCTTAGGGTCCCAGTGAAAATTGAGCTACAATTTTAATTAATTTATTAAATAAAAACTTTAACTTAATAATTAATTTTATAATTAAAAATAACATTAAAATTGTACCATCCAAGCTTCAAACCAGCGTTGCTTGCTTGCAGCGCTAGCCTCTTTAAATGTCAATGCTGACGGATCGGGGGAAGACATGACGATCCGTGTGGAGTAGCGGCTGATCTGGGAATGGGTGTGACCCCCAAATTCAAATACCACTTACATATTTTTCCCTTCCCGTCAAGTAATGTTCAAATTTGGAATTCAAGTTTTTGTTACAATTTTATTTTAAATAAGCAATAAAGAGATAAGAATGGGAGACATAAGATTGAACTCATTTTATAATAAATGTGCACATTTCATTTCATCAAAACATTTACAAATGTTAGCGAAGGCCTAGGCCCAATACAGTAAGAGGTTACAAAATATTACAGGTTAGGAAAGACAGAGAACCAGAAAGATCCTATTTCTATCATAACCTGTCCAAAATACAAGTAATGCACCATGTATGATATGTCATGTACAATATATATATAAGTGCACAACCCACCTCCATCTCTCTTTCAGCAAGTCCTAAAATGGAGCAGCACGGACCACCTTCGCACTCCAAAATGTACCCTCCTTGAATTCCTGCCGAGCGTGGCAGGCATAAAACGCGTGAGTTATGACACTCAGTAAGCAACACAACAAAAAATGGTCAACTCTCATGCAATTGTATGTTTAGCCAAAACATATAAATATATGAGATCTTTCATCCCATCATCAAGCAATTGAAACATCAATTACATAATTCAAATCAATAATCACAACTCAATTTTATCCTTCCTAACATTCATATATGCTTAATTTTGGATAAAATCGGCAAAAACAATCAATTCTGGCCCTGCTGACCTACTACACGGTCATCACTAAACTACACGGTCTGGTCCATATAGTCCAGCCCTGGTCCATGTAGCATGCTAGAAACGGTACACAGACTCGTTTAGGTACAAGGTCTGGTCCATGTACTTTGGCTCTCGTCCGTGTAGCACACCATTAGTGGTACACGGACTCGCTAAGCTACACGGTCTGGTTTGTGTACTTTGGCCATGGTCCGTGTAGCTTACCAGTAGTGGTACACGGACGCTAGCTCGGTACACAGGCAAGCCCATGTACTTTTCCCTTTGTCCGTGTAGCTCTCCTGCATTCTTTACCCCTTCAATCAAGACAATCTAATTCACAATCAACACTCACCAATTCAATCCATACCATTCAAAATCAAATCTTACCATTAAAACAACTTTATACTCACACATACCTATCACAATCCAATAACATATGGATTCAATTAAACATCATGATTTGATCATCATCCATTCCAAAACTACAACCAATCTCATATAATCACTATCAACCCAAAGTCAACAAACCATACAATATCAACAAATCACAAACAACATATCATACTCCACCAATTCATACCGAACCAAATCAATATGTCATGTAAGCATAACCATCCATAAACATATAATCGTAATGAATTGAGAATGCATGTTCACTAATGCATCACCTAGTATGATCACTCATACCCACAATTCATTTTTCTCATTTGGCCTTTATTTGGCCACTTTTAGATGACGTTTGCAAATGGGCCTCTTCGGCCGGGAGTTGAGGTTATAGTTACTATGGTCCACAAATGTTTCTGCCTTAATAAGCTTGTTTAACACCCTTATAGGCCGACACACTCGAACACATAAATGTGAACTGAGTTTTCTTATGTTTTCCCCCTTCCTAACATTTATAACTCTAACCACCCTAATTAATCCTTCTATCCTCTCTTCACTAACCATACTTAATGCCTCTAAACCACCATACCTAATTATGTTACCTATATCCAATACCTCATATTTCCATTAAATACCATTTCCAATATATTTTCCTACTAAATCCTATACCAATTCCGCAACTGAATATACTTTCTCTCTCCTCAACTAACATTAATTCAAATTGACGATTTCATTAACCTCAACAGTGCTCGAAGATTCTTACGAAACCCACAAATCACGAATTCGAACTTAGAATTGAAAAACCCAATCACGTCACTATTCACCCCTTACGTTCTAACCTCGATTTTGGCCACCTAACATAGGTATAAACACCAAAACAGCTACCAGAGGTTAGTACACATACAAAGCTTTCCAACGAGCCATTTTACGCTCAAATCGGAGCTTAAACGACATAGTTTTAGGGCTAAAACTATGATTAAGGTATAAAAACGGGATTCTCAAAATTCATGGAAGAAATTCTTACCGAACACAGCCCTTGATTGGTCCTGACCTTTCCCGACACTAGGGTTTAGCTAAGAATGACACTCCTACGGTTTTCTTTCGGTTAAGAGAGAGACAATATGGAAGAAGAGAGAGAGTGATTTGGTTTAGAGAGAGAGTTAAAGAGATGGTTATATATATAAAGTTTGGCTCAGGACGATTTTGCCCTCGGGTACTATTAAGTTACCCTTCCTCCAGTTTTCACTTTTCCCGATGACCAAACACTCTAAATTTATTATCATTTTTTATTTCTCATTTTCTTCACTCAACAACAATTGAATTAATTTGTGGAAAATTCCTACATATTTTTATTAAATATTTTATTTAAATTTTAAAATAATGAAAAATGGAGGGCATTACAACTCTCCCCCTTAGAAGAATTTCGTCCCCAAAATTAAATCGTACCTGAGTATGGAAACAATTGAGGATAGCATTTTAGCATTTCCTTCTCCACTTCCCAAGTTGCTTCTTTCGGATAGTGAAAGCTGCATTTTACTTTCACCATGGGAATTTCTTTCGTTCTGAGCCGTCGAACCATCTGATCTAGAGTTTCTACAGGTTCCTCTGTATACGTCAAATCTTCTGATATTACCATGTCAGGCTTCTCGATTACATGGCTCAGATCCGACCGATACCATCTCAACATACTTACATTAAAAACATCATGTAATCTGGACAGTTCGTCGGGTAATTTGAGTTGATAAGCCAAAGGTCCTACCCTTTTCACAATTTCATAAGGGCCTATAAACGTCATACTTAACATTCTGCTCTTTCCGAATCTCAGAACTCCTCTCCAGGGCAACAGTTTCAGGAAAACCCTGCCTCCTACTTCATAGGTCATTTCCCGCCTATGTTGATCAGCATAGCTTCTCTATCGATTTTGGGCAGCCTTCACACACTTCTGAATTATTTTCACTTTTTCAATTGTTTGTTGCACCTATTCCAGTCCCTCAATCTGTCTAAGACCTTCCACATCCCAAATACTGGGGTTCGACACTTTCTGCCATACAGAGCTTGATACAGTGTCATTCCAATACTGGAATGATAACTATTGTTGTAAGAAAACTTCATAAGTGGCAAATGATCATCCCAGTTACCTCTGAATTGTAAAATACAGGCTCTCATCATGTCTTCCAGAGTTTGTATTGTCCGTTCAGACTGACCGTCAGTATGGAGATGAAAAGTTGTGCTGAAACTCAAGCTAGTTCCCATTGCTTCCTGGAAACTTCTCCAAAATCTAGAGGTAAACTGAGGATCTCGGTCAAAAACAATCTAGATAGGCACTCCATATAGCCTAATCACCTCTGCTACCTACTTTTCTGCCAACCTATCGAGAAACTCATTCCTGTCTGACTGCCCGAAAATGTGTAGATTTTGGGAGCCGATCCACAATAACCCATACTGAATCACTCTTTCTAAACGTTATGGGCAATCCCATAATAAAATCCATCGTCACATGCTCCCACTTCCACTCTGGAATAGCCAAAGAACGAAGCTTTCCAGTCGGAGCCTGATGTTCCGCTTTAATTTGTTGGCAGCTCAGACACTTTGCTACATACTCTGCAACTTCCTTTTGCATACCAGGCCACCAATACAGAGGTTTTAGATCTCTCTACATTTTAGTACTGCCCGGATGTACGGAATATCTCGAGGCGTGTGCCTCCTGTAAAATCTCCTCTTTCACGTTTGGAAGGTTAGGTACGCATAATCGCTCTCCATAATAGAGAACACACTAAGCATCAAGTATGTATGGCATCACCTTACCTTGTTCTACCTTACTTCGAGCATCAACCAATTTAATATCCTCCATGTGACGCTCATTAATCTGGTCCTGAAGAATCGGCCTCACCGATATATTTGCTAACAAACCATCTTCAATGACTTGCAACTCCAATCTCAGCTCTCTCGTTGGGAATAATGATTCTACCTTATAAGCAATGGCTTCCCCTTTCTCTTGGGATTTCTGGCTAAGTGCGTCAGCTACGATATTCGCCTTTCCAGGGTGCTATTCAATCGAGCAGTCGTAGTCTTTTAACAGCTCAATCCACCTCCTCTGCCTAAGATTCAATTCTTTCTGGGTGGTAATATATTTCAAACTCGTGTGGTCCGTAAAAATTTTGAAGGTTTCTCCATAGAGATAGTGCCTCCAAGTTTTCAACGCATTTATAATTGCTGCAAGCTCCAAATCATGCGTCGGATAATGTAGCTCGTGCGGCCTTAACTGCCTATAAGTATAAGCAACAACCTTCCCATTTTGCATCAGAACTCCACCCAGCCCCATTCCTGAGGCGTCAGTGTACACTACATATTCTCCATCAGATGATGGCAGAGTCAACACTAGCACTTTTGTCAACCTTTTCTTGATTTCTTCAAAACTACCTTGACACTTGTCACTCCATTCAAACTTAGTATTTTTCCTCAGCAAGTTGTCAGCGGCTTTGCTAAGATAGAAAAATCTTGAATGAAACTCCTAGAGTAGCCTCCTAACCCAAGGAAGCTTCGACTTTCAGTCACATTCTTAGGCACCTTCCACTCTTCCACAACTTTAACGTTGGATGGATCAGGTTGAACACCTTGCCTTGAAATAACATGGCCTAAGAATGCTACCTCTTCCAACCAGAATTCAAACTTAGAAAATTTGACGTACATTTGTTTTTCTCTCAACAACTGCAGTGTCATCCTCAGATGCTCCTCATGCTCCTCTCAACTCTTTGAGTAAATAAGGATGTCGTCAATAAAAACCACAATAAAGGTATCTAAGTGGGGTCGAAATATTTTGTTCATGAGGGCCATGAACGCTGCTGGTGCATTGGTCAGTCCGAAAGGCATTACCGTGAATTCCAAATGGTCATACCTAGTTTGGAAAGTTGTCTTTCATATTGACTATCTTCCACTCTCAACTGCCTATACCCCGACCTTAGGTCGATTTTTGAAAACACCACTGCACCTTTCAGCTGATCCAGCAGATCATCAATCCTATGCAACAGATATTTGTTCTTTATCGCTACCCGATTACGCTGGCAGTAATGAATACATAACCGCATGCTCCCATCATTCTTCCTCGCAAACAATACAGGAGCTCCCCATGGAGAAATGCTCAGTCTAATTATCGAGCAATTGCTCTAGCTGCTTTTTCAGCTCTTTCAATTCAGCTGGGGTCATACCATAAGGTGCTATATATATCGAAGTCATACCCGGTATAGTTTCTATTTGAAAATCCACTTGTCAACTAGGAGGTAATCCAGGAAGATCCTCCAAAAACACATCCGGGTATTCACACACCACCGACATTTCAGACACTCTGACACTAGGCTGTATAGTATCTGTCGCACTAGCCAAGTACGCCTCACACCCTTCTTTAATTAAGCTAACAGCTTGCGCAACAAATATCAGACAAGAAGGTATTACTCTTCTTTCCCCTACAAATAATACCTCCTTATGCCCCTCAACCTCAATCAATACTTCTTTAGAGAAACAATCTTGGACAACTCTATTTTTCGATAGCCAGACCATACCTAAGATTAACCCAAAATTCTCCAACCGAAGTACTACTAAATCCACATAGAATTTATGATTTCCTATTTATATAGGACAAGATCTGGCTATTTTCCTCACCCGCACAATTTCTCTGGATGGCATATACACCACTATCACATAATCTAAAGGCTTTATCCCCGCATTAAATATCATTGCTGATCATAATCAATGAAAGAACATGATGCTCCTGAATCTAACAACATGTGTACAGGAAAGCCAGAAATGTGTACCATACCAGAGATAACCTTAGGATCCTCCACTGCATCAGCTTGGGAGATAGCATACACTCAGAATAGGACCCTCTGCCTCTACTCCTGGTAACACTCTGTTGGTTATCCCCCACACTGCGTTGGGAATGTTTGGCCTTAGGTTCCTCACTTTCCCTCTGGAAGCAATTCCTCAATATATGCCCTTCTCTGTGGCAGTAGTAACAGACTATGTCCTCCCTCTTCTGGCCACTCGAGACACTCTTCTCACAGTGTCTCTTGAACGGTCTCCTAGTAGATCCTGCTCTCCTACTGTCAAACCTTTTAGATTTGGTCACTCCAGACCCTTGAGCACCCATACTCTTAGCTCTGCCAGAACATCCTTTTGCTTGGCTTTATTGGCCTCCAGCGGTTATGGCATGCCAAGAGCTTTCTCATCTCGGAGAGCTGCTGTCAACAGAGCTGAATAAGTCGGGGGTTGCATAACCAACAAGAGAGTAATGTCTCTCTTTAAACCCATTTCAAAACGGTCCCTCTTGGCTTCTTCAGTTGCCACTTCCTCCGGTGTACACCGGGAAAGACGAGTGAACTTCGCCTCGTAGTCCGCTACCGACATGTCCCCATGCTCCAACCTTAGAAACTCGGCCTTTTCCTCCCTTCTGTACACCGTTAGGGTGTACTTCTCCATAAAGGTGTACTTCTCCATAAAGAACTTCTGGAACTCCTCCCATGTCATCACAAGAGGCTCAACCAGACTCCCGGGAACCATCTTCCACCAATTCATTGTTTCACCTTAAAGCAAGGATGTAACGTACAAGACCTTCTGCATAGAGGTGCACTACATCCTTCGTATCACCAGTTCTGTGTCCCTAATGCAGTCCTCAGCAATGGAGGGATCAGTGGTGCTAGCAAAAGGCTTGCCTCCCAACTTCTGGATTTGCTCAAAGTTTTTGTCAATATCCACCCTCTGAGCTCGGGGAAACTATTCCCTCACTGTAGCTCCTATAAGGTCTAGGAGTTGTTGTACGGCTTGAGGCTGAGCTTGGCTTGGGCCTTGTGGATTCTATGGTGCTTGCTCACCTGCTAGAGGGGAGTTTACGTTCCCCTGCACCGACTCGAGAGAACCGGCAGCTTCATGGGCACTGTCTCCTTATCCTTCTTCCATTTTAATTTTAAGAAAAGAAACAAGGTTCCCATTTAGGCTATATGTAATTATAATGTACATGACCAATATACATACATACATGCTATGAAAACCCAGTTTATAAATTCCAAGTCAAATCCATGATGTCAGGAACCGAGGCTTTTAAAACCTAAGCTCTTATACCACTAAATGTGGACCCCAAAATCAAATACCACTTACGTATTTTTCCCCTTCCTGTCAAGTTATGTTCAAATTTGGAAGTCAAGTTTTTGTTACAATTTTATTTTAAATAAGTAATAAAGAGATAAGAATAGGAGACATAAGATTGAACTCATTTTATAATAAATGTGCATATTTCGTTTCATCAAAACATTTACAAATGTTTGCGAAGGCCTGGGCCTAATACAGTAAGAGGTTACAAAATATTACAGGTTATGAAAGAAAGAGAACCAGAAAGATCATATTTCTATCATAACCTGTCCAAAGTACAAGTAATGCACTACGTAAGATCTGTCATGTACAATATATATATCGACGCAGTGCACAACCCACCTCTATCTCTCTTGTAGCAAGTCCTAAAATGGAGCAGCATGGACCACCTTGGCGCTCTCAAATGTACCCTCCTTGAATTCCTTCCGAGCGTGGCACTCATTAAGCAACACAACCAAAAATGGTCAACTCTCATGCAATTGCATGTTTAGCAAAAACATATAAATATATGAGATCTTTCATGCCAAACCAAATCAATATGTCATGTAAGCATAACCATCCGCAAACATATAATCGTAATGAATTGAGAATGCATGTTCACTAATGCATCACCTAATATGATCACTCATACCCCCAATTCATTTTTTTCATTTAGCCTTTATTTGGCCACTTTTAGATGATGTTTGCAATGGGCCTCGTCTGTCGGGAGTTAAGGTTACAGTTATTCTACTCCACAGATTTTTCGTCCTTAATAGGCTTGTTTAACTCCCTTATAGGCCTGCACACTCGAACACATAAATGTGAACTGAGTTTTCCACTGTGATGCAGTAAAGTATGTTTTATATACTACTGCAATTATGCTCCAACAGTTGGTAACCCTCCCTCATCTCAAATTCATGCTCCCAAAAGCCTTTTTGTAATTTCATTATATACTCCCAATGAGCCCCAAATGCATGCATGATGTGAGAATGATCACATAACACAACCATGTATAGCCATGTCATACTAAATCATTATTTATGAACCACCACATAGCATGATCCCCAATCACAACATAGCTTCACAATTCCATATCAGCATCAACACATATTCCTATCAAATACATATCAACCAAACACAGCAACCAACAATCATCACATCATTTTTCATATTATACATAAACAAGTCGAGTACACTCCAATCACAAAATCATCCATTCAGTAATCACCTAAACTAGCATCACATCACACCATCCCTTACTCAATCAAATCACATAATTCACATGTAAGAAACATACAAACAGAAAGAATTGCGCTCGCGTTGCTTACCTTATAAAACATGCCTAACTCTCTGGTCTGGGGCTCCCCTATTCGGGATTCTGACTTCCTAATAAACAATGCATAATTTATATTAATAATTTAATCATAATACTGTCCAAGTCATAATTTAATGATAATTTTATAATTATATGTTTAGGTGGTTGTTTTCTTATGTTTTCCCTCTTCCTAACATTTATAACTCTAACCACCCTAATTAATCCTTTTATCCTCTCTTCACCAACCATAATTAATGCCTCTAAACCACCAAACTTAATTATGTTACATATATCCAATACCTCATACTTCTATTAAATACCATTTCCAACATATTTTCCTACTAAACCCTATACCAATTCTGCAACTGAATATACTTTCTCTCTCCTCAACTAACATTAATTCAAATTGACAATTTAATTAACCTCAACAGGGCTCAAGGATTCTAACCTAACCCACAAATCACGAATTCAAACTTAGGGTTGAAAAACCCAATCACGTGACTATTCACCCCTTACGTTCTAACCTTGATTTTGGCCACCTAACACAGGTATAAACACCAAAAACAGCTACCAGAGGTTAGTACACATATTAAGCTTTCCAACGAGCCATTTTACGCTCAAATCGGAGCTTAAACGACATAGTTTTAGAGCTAAAAACTATGATTAAGGTATAAAAATGGGATTCTCAAAATTCATGGAAGAAATTCTTACCAAACTCAGCCCTTGATTGGCCCTGGCCTTTCTCGACACTAGGGTTTAGCCAAGAACGAGACTCCTAGGGTTTTTGTGACGCCCAAATTCGGATACCATTTTATAATATATTTATTAAATTCCCCAAGAAATGATATCCAAACTGAAACGTCATTTGTATTTATAGAAAAATATAATTTAAAAATAAAATCAAAGTAATTAATATCAAAGGGATAAAATTTAATTCATTTAAATTAAAACTCACACTTCATTTCGTC
>CANYCX012737540.1:0-10311 GCA_948193385.1 Breynia disticha f. nivosa
TTTGATAAGGTTTTGCTTGGTTTTAGGATTTTGGAATTTTAGTTTAGGTTTGGAGGGTTTCTTTCGTGTGAGGATGAAGAATGAAGAGAAAGATGGTAACATATACCATATGTACATAGGTCAAATGACCATTTTGCCCCTCATACCATCTTTTAAAATTTTCTCTCTCCCGGAAACTATAACTTGTCTCGTTTTTAATTTCGTAACATATTAGACACTCTCTTACCATTATTTATTAAATTATAATTTCGCAAAAATTTTATTCGCATATTTTCTAAAATAATTAAAAATTTCGTAAAAATTAGTAAAAATTGGAGGCGTTACAGTTTATCTATATATATATATATCTCAATTGACCGTTTTACCCTCGGCCAAACCCTCGATCATTCTTTTCACTTTCTCTCTCCCGGTTTCTACTATTTAACCCGATTTTGAAGTCTTATAATATTTTACTCTCTCCCACCATATTTAATTAAAAATATTACGTGAAAAATTATTCGCATAATTACCAAAATAATTAATAATTTCATAAAAATTCCTAAAAATTGAGGCGTTACAAGAACGGCCATGGGAACGGCCTGTGGCTGTTCAATGTGGCCGTTCACAACTAAAGGCCATTGGAACGGCCTCCTGGTCGTTCCTGTGGCGATTCACAGCCACTGGAATTGTCAAACTTCCGCCGTTTTCGCATGATTCAAGTTATATTTGCCCTCCAACTTTTGGGAACATTTTTTGGGCGTTACAAAAAGAAAGTGGTAAACATAAATTGGATTTTAGGGTATTTGGTTTGAATAAGAAAATATAAAAACAAACACAAAAATAAGGACACAACAATGAGCTAAAAGTGTGGGTTTTCCTAGATTTCAATAGAGAATATACTTGGTTACTTAGAGATTTGAAGCTAATGACGGTGTTCTCTCACTATCGTCAATTAAGAGTCCTTTCCAAGATTCTCAAAATTGCATCATTAAACCTAGCAAGGGTTCTACTTTCGTGATACACTAAACTAGGCAAGGCAAAAGTCACCTAGGCATTTCATCGAACACATTAGAGTCAGTTGGTTTATTTCTATCCAAACTCTATTTAATTTATCCTTCCTAAACATATGCTTTTGCAACTAGAGAATAGGACTACTAGCAATGAATAATACAACAATTGCAATCTTATGTCCTAAATTAGTAGTTGATTAATCAAAACACAATGAGAAATAATCCTAGTCTATCACTACTATGGATTATTTCTAACGTTTAATTAATTACTTTTCTTTTTCTATTCCAAATCAATAGGTACACTTCAAGCAATCAACCACAGTTACCCAATCAATCATTCATTCATGAAGCACAATCAGAAAGACAATCATTCAAGTATAAAGATAGGCCATTCAACAAACAAAATAGCAAGATATCCATTAAGTAAACCAAGCACAACTCATTTATTTACATAAGGGAAAACCCAATAAAAACCGTAGCCTAATATGGCTAGGTGAAAGAGCAAAGACAAAGTAAAGAAAAGCATCATAAAGAAGAGAAAAAGAAGAACACAAAACCCTTGATTCTTGCATCCTTTACCTCCAGCCAAAATGTGTTCAAAAGACCCCAAAATAAACCTAACACAACCTATTTATAAGCCACCATTCATCCCCTATGAATTGACTTGAATGCCCTCACTTATGCCCCTCAAAACAAGTACGTTTTAGGCCATTTTGGATGAGTCATGAAGGCATCTTTAGCCCTCCATTTGCAATGATTTGAGTCACATTCATGACTACTAAGCTACCATAATTTAATCTCCTAAAATGAGTGTCACGTTTGCAAAAATAAGCCTCCAATTTGGGATTAATTTTGATCACGAACATGACCACCTTGCTGCCCAAATTTTTGCTGAAATTTTATGAGTGATGTTCGCAAGTTTGAGGCTCCAATTCGTGATCATTGTTGGTCACGATCGGGATAACAATGTTGCCAACAATCCTTCCTTCCTTAAGTCTTGTTTGAGCTCCAATTCATGGTCACATTTGAGCTCCAATTCATGGTCATTTTTAGTCATGAACGTGACTGTCCTCTTGGCCAACATTTCTCCACAATTCATGACTCATTTCAAGTCACATTTCTGATGCAATTATGAGTCACATTCATGACTATTTTGAGTCATGTTCGTGACTCATTTTTCTTACTGAAATGCCTTTGAGTCATGTCTTAAGCTCGATTCGTGGCATATTTTAGTCATGATTGTGGTGCCTTCTATTTGCAATTTTGCTCCTCAATTCAAGTCATGTTTAGCAATGTATGGAACTAATTTGTGGTTCTTCAATAGTCACATTCATCACTCAATTTTTCTGTCCAAAATGCTCTTTAAGTGGAGTCACAAATGGTAAAAATAGAACTCCAAAATGTGACTCATGCAAGTCATGAATGTGACTTGATTTTGGCCATAAAATCTTCACTAGATAAATAATGTTTGCTAACAATTTCAAGCTTCATTCATGATTGATTTTAGTCACATTCGTGACTAGGCTTTTGGTCACTTTTTTCATGAATTTTAAGTGTCACGATGGCCAATTAAATTCCAATTTGTGACTTTAAATAGTCACAAACAAAACCATATTGGTGCCTTATGTTTTTGCTGAGGATTTATGTGTCACATTTGGCTAAATTGAGGCTACATTTGTGGTAAAAAATAATCACCAACATAACCATGAGAAAGCTTGCTATTTTGTGTCATGTTGCTGTTGGGTTTTCTAACATGTTCTAAGACTAATGGCAGCAAGAATACATTAAAAAACACATCATAAGCAGCCAAGATCATCACCAAAAATTCAAGAAACATATAGATTCCTTCCTAGTTGATAACTAGATGATATAAAAACATCAACTTTAAGAAGAAAGACTTACTTTTCTCGTTCTCCTTCTATGTCGTGGGGTTCATTACTAAGAACAATAACTACCATCTGAGAATACTCTGAGATGACCTTTGCAACACCGTAAAAGAATCCCTCACGTAATTCCTCAACAGAACTAACACACAGAATTGGTGGAAAGTGTACTTGCATTAGAGTAAAATCAAATCACCTTAGTTTGGCAAGATCAGATGAGTTTATTGCGAAAAGAAGAGCACCACGTTGATCAAACCTATGATCAGCCTCTTAATCTCATGTCTCTCTTGAGAAAAACCTAAAAATCTCTTTGATCTTTAGTGGAAAACTCATGGCTATGAATAATGTTTGGAGGGGACGACTCTCATGTCTTTAAAACTAGGGTTTTAGTTGGTTTTTATAAAGAAGAATTTTGCAAGATTAAACCACTTAACAATCCTAATGCTATTAGGACTTTGTTAAGTCTTTAATTAAAATAAAAATCTTTTAAAACATCGTACAAAACCATGACTCTATTATGGATATATAAACAAGATTTATCTTTAATTTATCCCACATTAATCTTGTCTTAATTTAAGACAAGATTCCTAAATTTTTCTCATATTTATCTTGTTACATATTTTCACTTAAGACATCATATTTTATAAATAATATATATGTTAAAAATCATGCAAGAAATGACAAATAATATTTCTCATCCATATTGGGACCAATTACCAAAATTAGTCTAAATCCCAATTCATTCCAATAGCCAGATTTTGACCAAAGATGAAAAACAAAAAAATACCCTTTTTTGTTTTCTGTCATCCATATGCAATTTGTAGGACTATTTAATAAAGGTAATTAGTTTAATAATTCATAAATCATAGGCGGTCTCTACTAAGACACTGTGATCATCCTAAATTAAATGGCTAACAAGCGGTGTCAATAGCCCTACTTCAATTCAAATACATCCCTTGACCTCTGATATCATGATTAGCATCAGGCATGTTCCAAACACCCTTACTTAGAGCTAAATCACTTTTCTTGATCTCTATAAAAAAATTGATAAGTTTGAATAAATAACCTAATCATTTCATTTGGGTGTAGCCACACTCTTCCCAATCTTATCTATCAAGAAGCAAGTGATATCTGCTCTTATTTTCATGAGAGGGTCAATCCCTTCACTTCACTCATGTTCTTACTTATGATTCTTAGCATACCCAATCATACCCATACTTTTCAACCTTTTATGATCACATTAGGCGTATGTCAAAGTACACTAAAAATCACAACAATAGTCATAATGATTTTCAGTCTAAGGATAATATTTGACATTACAAATAGTGATCGCTCTCCAAATACAATGTTCTACATTATTTCTATGCATTTTGCTAGATATCCCAAACATCTGTGACCTATAGAATATGATCACCTACAAAGTACATACTAGTCTTAATTTATTTCTGTTCTCATAGAAAAAAGTGACTAGGGATATTTAGAATGTTAATCTATAACTTCTAGGTTCTACTATCAAGGTCCTCAACCTTGATACCTTAAGCACTTAATTAACATTCTTGAATGTTTTATCTAACACATACCACAGGTCAATACATAAAGTGATAAAATAATGCTCATAATTGAATAATAAAAGTTACAAACAATGTATTAGGCTAGGGATTACACTAACAGTTGTTGCCCACCTTTTGCTTCCAAAACACATGTGAGCTGCTATCATTAGAGTTTTGAAACACAAATCCAAGCTGCATCTAATCTTAACTAAGGTGTCACCTAATTGCTCTCAAATTGTGACACCGCTTGCTTCCATTTTAGTCCAAAACATACATGAATGAGCTGTCATTTTGTTGCCTAAGATGACATATATTTGCTTTAATTTTGTCACCAAGATGCCTTCATTTCATGCCACCCAGCAGCTTCAATTACTCACTAAAACAACATCGCCCAACTTGTCGATTCCTACCAAAACATGTCAATTAATCTGCTCATTTCCACCTCAAAACATGCTCCATGGTTTCCCCAAAAGCAAACACCTAACTGCTTGTAATCATGCCCCAAAAAACGTCAATTGGCTACCAAAAACCTATCACGAGGCTGCCACAATTCAGCCACCTAATAGCCTCATTTTTTTTGAATTACTTCTATGGGCTGCCATCATTTGCTTTCTGAAATGCCTCCATGAGCATCCTTAAATTTTTCACTAAAACACATAAATTGTGCTTCAATTTAAATCCTCAAAGTCCCCACAAAATTGAGTCACAAAATGATTTGAATGTAGCCATCATTTTTTTCACAAAATTAAATGTCGCGCTAGCTTTACGAAGCTCCAATCATAACTTTGAAATGGCAATGATCATGACGCATATTTTGGCCAACAAATCATGTCCTGAATCACATTCATGGCTTAAAAAATGTCCTTCTTAATGTGCTATTGTTTTCCATCGACCTATAGTGAATTCTCCGATAATTTAAGCGTACCTAGATAAAACCATAAACATATAAAAACTCTCATATTTGCACATTATATCTACAAAAATATAATGAAAATATGCTGTAATATGAATGGAATAAATGTGCATTATTGGTCCTATCAAGGAGCTAGATTTTTCTGCTCACTCCTATTGGACTTAAGACCCATCAGTTTTGACTTTCTTTTCCCTTTCCCCCTTTCTTTTGAGCTTTTGCTTGAATTAGGTTTGCTCCGAGTAGGTCTAAGAAGTCATATACATTTTTCCTTGTCTAATTCATTGCCTTTACCTCTTTGTTGTTGGAACATTCTTATGGAGTGTACAATAATCTCATATGCCTCTAGGTCCATGAATTTCATTTGCAACTTAGGAACAATTGTGGTTGATACAAGATAGGCCACGTCATTAGAGCCACTCTATATTTTCTCATGGGTTCTCTTTGAATGGAAGTGAAGTCCCTTACATATTTTAAGGTAAGTGTTTGTTCAACACATATAACTTTCTCTCAATTTTAAAAATCTTTCTCAAACTTTAAGAATAGTTTATATAGTTTAAACCATTTTTCCTTCTGAAGGGTTATTCATAGTTTGAAATAATTCATATTAGTTTGGTTGTGTCATTTTTCAACCTATACAATAAAGATCAAATAGATTAGGTAAGGTATCATATGATCCCATAAAACCAAATTGATATCCCTTTAAATAATTTGTTCATTAGTAATTCTTTGTTGGCCAAGATCCACTTTTTGCAACAACACCCTAGTTAAGTTGTGTCTACACACCTAGAGGTTTAGCTACGTAGGTAGGAAAACACTAAATTGTGTTCAATACATGTTGCCTAAGTCCAGTCATACCATTCCACATTGAGTCCAGCCCACATTCAAGACCCAATCTTCACCAAGAAATAAGGGTGCACTAATGTGCGCGTAATATGAGCACATTTTATATACCAGAATTGTGATTACGTGCACATCTTTGCTTATTTTCCCTTAAATACTGCATTTAAGAAAATTTTTAATAGAAAAATACCTTTTGAGTTTAAATGTGATATTACGTGCATAATAGTTCATATCTTTATAGATTATCGACTATTTTTACACAATTTTCATTCTTGATGTAATAACCAAATTCGACTACCACTTTTTCCATATTTTATAATTATTCCCCTCAAGTGCTACCCAAACATGGATATTATAAGTTTTTCATAATACATTCTTAGAATAAATTCTTTTTAAAGAAAATCTTTTACATGTATTCCATTTTTAAGTTACGTTATTTTTCCTTATTCAAATGGAACTATATATATGTAGGGATTTAAAATATAAAATATCTAAAAAAAATAAATAAGGTTTTCGAAAGAATAAGTTATACAATAAAAGAAAGTTATTTCAAAGTACAAATTAATTAAAACACCTATATACATAGAATGTTCCATGTACTATGTTTGACATCTACTCATCAACCAACTTCAGTGCACGGCCATGTCGGTGCACTAGTTCCTTGGCTTCAGTGGGCAAGAGCTTAAGCATCCTCTTCAATTCTTGCCAGTATCGAATATGGCAGGTATAAAATGCAAAATGAGTTGTTACACTCAATAAGCAACACTACCAAAATGGATAACTTCCCATGGTATTTATACATTTTAAGAAAACACCAAAAACTATGCAATGTAGTTTACCATTTAAACACTCAAATAATCACACACATTTTTCCCTTAATCACTCCAGTTCTTAGGCCAACAGCAGCAAGAGAACGGTTTGGACAACCGGCTGACCAGGTCGTTCTCCAACCCGTTTGAGTATTCACTTCAAATCAGTAGTACCGAACGGTTTGGGGAACGGTTTGGGGAAACCGTTCTTCATCCCGTTTTGCTCTACTGGAACGGTTTATAGAATGGTTTGGTGTGCCCGTTCTTCAGCCCGTTCTGCTGCTCTGTTTTCCCAAAATCCTACAATTTACACTTAATAGATTCATATCAAATTCCACTTAAAAGATATTACACATTTACACCCAATTAGCAACATTCATAGGTCCAGTTTAATACATTTTGTGCATTTCACACAATATAAACTTTGCTAGCATACTATACAAAGAACACATGCCACGCATTCACATAAATACATTCTGACACTTAGTCATTCTTCCCAAACATATGGCATACATCATACCGAAACATAATCCATACCACCTCAATTTAATCAATTTCATTCGATTACAACTTAAGGAAGTTAGGCATAAGAACATGTGTAATATTCTTAGCATTTTCACTAATGGGCTCCAATTCACAGATCACATAAAACACAATTTGCTAGCAATCACATACGTATATTCATAACATAAGTTCACCAAGAACACATCATATTCAATATGATAAATGTGAATGCATATGATCTAATGCATTCCTCAACATGATCATACCTGGGATTTCATTTAACTCAACTCTAAACCCTTAGTTGACCTTATATTTGACGTTTGCAAATAGGCCTTTCGGCCAGGAGTATGTGGTTATACAACTGGATATCCAAATTTATGTAAAGTTTTAGGACCCCCAACCCCTCTCCTGTGCCCTCAGAGGTCCGGTTTACCCTGCTACATGTGGCCCCAGGTAGGTTGTTGATATACCCTCAAAGGTCCAGTTTGGGACATGTGATATACCCTTTTTAACATGCCTTAGCATGTTAAACATCCATACTTGGCCAGGCATGTTCGAACACTAATAAGTGAACTAAGACTTCCACTGTGCCCTGGTATAGCACATATTAAGTACTATCCATTGAATATAACGCCCTTACTTGGCCATGCACGCTCAAATACTTTGAAAAGTACTGAGACTTCCACTGTGCCCCGGTATAGGACATATTAAGTACTATCCGTTAACTTACGCTCCCAAGAGCCATAACCACTCCCTCATTTTAAATTTTCTGCTCCTAAGAGCCTTTTTCACTTTATTACATATGCTCCCTATGAGCCCAAATGCATGAAAGTCTTTTGCATAATCTATGCATTCAAATCATGCATTCATAATCCAATCATGTTATGCTTCACAATAACAATATTGAGTCATCAAACAGTCTCAACCAAACCACACTCAATTAGTATAGCCAAACTCATGCCATAGCATATCAAAATAGGATCCAATGCCAAACATATATTAACATTAAACAACAATACAATCATGTATCATTTCAAACATCAAACATAGGCATAAGAATGCTCCGTTCAAGCTTAAACAATTCATGTCTTTGTCACAGTCAAATGTATGGACTTTCCCAAGCTCACACATGTTACTATTCACATTTATTCAATCCATAATTCTAAAAAAAATATAAATCGCATACAATCAACCTTCAACCATTTATTCATTAATTAATATTCCGTCTATGGTTAAATTAATCCATAACCATAGTCTTCATACATTTGTACAACTTGTATAAATGTTCTTTCACACCATAAGAATAACTAATGAAGGCAATATATGCATATACAAGCGATCAGATTCGTTTAGACTCAAACAGTCACATTTTCATATGCTGTGAACAGTGCAAAACGGTTTGGCAAACGATTTGGACTAAACCGTTTGGCAAACCATTTGCCTCCTCTGTTTTCGTTGAAAAATGAAACAGTTTGGGGAACGAGATGCCCAAACTGTTTCCCAAACCGTTTGGACCCCCTGATTTCAGCATTTTGCAATCCAAGCACTTAAATATTTAACCCAAATCAATTATTAACTTCATAATAACATTGTATCACATCAAACACATAATTTAACCCTTCAATCATGGTACAAACATAAAGCATTCCACTTCATACCCTTCCAATTATCAAAAACCATTCCCTAACCAAATTAACCACTCATAACATTCAAATGTCACCAACCATTCACAATCATCTATTCACA
Organism: Breynia disticha f. nivosa; assembly: GCA_948193385.1. Taxonomy (NCBI): domain Eukaryota; kingdom Viridiplantae; phylum Streptophyta; class Magnoliopsida; order Malpighiales; family Phyllanthaceae; genus Breynia; species Breynia disticha. Next base: position 9,235 of record CANYCX012737540.1, read on the forward strand.
CATCCAATTCCATATCCAATCACATTTTCATAGAATCCTCAATTCATTCAACATAACTCACATACCACAACTATTAACAACCATTCATAATCACATTCCATCATATATTAATCATCACCTAGGGTATTCAAGTCATACACATAATAACATGCATCGGGAAGAAGTGCTCATGTTACTTACCTTAGCAAAACACTCCAAGTTCCCGTCACGAGCCATCCTCACCGTAAACTCGAATTTCCTATAGTTATGACATTATAACATATATCAATCCCCCAATCACTTCATTACTGATTAATATTGAGGATTCACATAATTCCTTAAGTATTAACACTTTCTTTTCTAATTTACTGTTTTCTTTTCCTTAGCACTAATCATCATTAATATACTAAACAAGGTTGTTTAGCTATCATTTAATGTTTCATATCAACCACAACACCTTAATCCTCTTAATTTATACGGTTCCCTTTCAAAACCCCTAACCATTCTCTTTCCTCATTCAATTATTTTCACCATAACAACACTCATTCAAAATTGATCATACCAACATCATCAATAGGGTCAAATGAAACTTACCTAAGTAATAATACTCGTAAAACAACTCCCGTCTGAAAACCCCAAACTAGTCACTATTCATGGACGATGTTCAAACCTCGATTTCAGATACCTAGACTAGAATTTAAGACCAAAAATTGTTACCACAAGATAGTATATTCCTTAAGCTTTCAATCAAGCTACTATTTACTCGATTCCAAACCCAAACAGAACATAAATGTGATCGAAAAGTTAGGGTTTACAATCAAAATCAGTATTCACGAAATCAAAGGAGGAAATCATACCACAACTAAATCCTCAATCGATTCTGGAGCTGCCCGACACTAGGGTTCCACGAAGAACAACATTTTCTAGGGTTTTCCCGAGCCTAGAGAGATAGTGAGCAGAGAGAGACGTTTTTGGTGGTGGGTTGAGAGAGAGATGGTTAAAGAGATATATATAGAATTTTCATTTCGGACGGTTTTGCCCTCGGGCACTATTGGTTTACCTCCCTTACGTTTTCCTCTCTTTCTCGGTGATATAACA
>CANYCX012737992.1:0-16417 GCA_948193385.1 Breynia disticha f. nivosa
ATCATGCTTTCCTTTGTATCAATTATAGCACACAGCAAATGAATACGAAAGCATAAAATATAACTCACACAGAATACAATCCACATAGGAAATAATGATCACACCGATCATAAAGCACGAAGCAAATATTTCCATATCAAACTCAACATTTACGCGTATACGTTTCATTTCCATATCATTCACCAAATCAACATATAATCGATCCACAATGGAATCGTTTCCAATATTGATTCGTCTAAACCTAGCAATCTCAGCAAATCATTATAGGTCAACTATTATTACGTATATAGAATCCTAATTAACAAGGTTTACAAATTAATTTAGTAAGCATAAAAACAACACTTACATCAAAATACGTGCAAAGTCGAAAATATTGACACAACCTCCATAATACCGAGCCTGCTCCAATCATCGATTTCCCAAACTAAATCTCTCTTTCTCTTTCTTTCTTTCCTTCTCTCTCGTGTCTCTTTCTCTGATCTCTCTCTTTGTTTACTTTTTCTTACCATCATCTGCTTCCATTTCCTTTTTATTGATGAGGAAATGAAGCCTCGTTAATTCTCCTTTTCCTCAGATCAATCCACCACCAGCTTCAATTTTCGAAGCATCTTCATTTGCTGCCACCACCTTAACTACGCGTGGCCACCAAGAGGTACGCGTGGTCGACCATGTACTACGCGTGTTCACCCTCACAACGCGTTTATATGTACCTAAACTACACGTTGTCAACGTTAAGTATGCGTGATCATACCCACACCGTGTTCTTTTGTGTCCACTGCGCGTACTTTCAATTATCATAATTTTTCGAATTTTTCTTAATTTATTTTGTGTAAACCTTACGTCAACCTTTCACATACCTTTATATATTGATGTTTACACATTTATTTGACTTCATTTTAATATAAAAATTTTACAGGATGTTACATTTAAGATTATTTATTAACAAATATTACTTGAGTTTTAAAATTATAAAAATAGCCAAAATAACAATTCTTATTGATTTTATAACCAACTACCAATTTTTCTTCATAAGTTCATAAAGGTTCACAAAAACATATTGATACAAAGTTCAAGAGATTGTCAAGCTATATTTAAATAAAGTTAACAGAAGTTTACAATATAAATATTAAAAATTATTTGCTCATATTAGTTCGTATAAGTGAAAAATAGAATCACAATTGTTCACAAATATATGTTAACAAAAAGTTAACTAATATCATATATAATAAACAAGTAAACTCCCAAAGGATCACATAAAAGTTGCTATATTCACAAAATTAAATTTTAAAATTATCATTATCACAATATATAAATTAAAAGTGATTAAATTTATAATTTATGAAACAGATGTGATATTATCACAAAATCAAACTTCAAAAGTGTCTCTAAGAGTAATTACCACAAACTTAACCCTTAAAGATTTGACCCAAAGTATCTATTACTTTACAATTTGTAGCTTTTCAATCCTTAGGCATATAATGCTTCATAGTTTTTTGACTAAAAGATAGTTTAATGCATTAAATCACTAGCCAAATTGGCTTGAATACAACTTGGAGCTATCAAACCCCAAACGTGGCAACCTGATTTTGACCTAACTTCACGTACCAAAGAATGTGCGGCCGAATTTGTAGTTCGCCTGATTAAAAACAACTTTTACATGAGATAAAAAATGCTAATAAGTTCATACACTCCATCACCAGTATCCCATAATAAGAATCAATGAAGTTCACTACATTAATCTTCTTTTTTGCCTTAAGGCAGTCAGATTCCACTAGCAACTATTGCTTGTTTCTATCCTTTATCAAACACACCCTCGTCAATTGAGCAAGAAATCCATCCTTTATGTGTAGTATGATAAATGTGGCAGAAAATTGGATTTCCTTAAATATTGAAACAATGAGTTGTCTGTGGTTTCATTTATAAAAAGAGAGATCAAGTAGGAGAGATTTGGAGGCAAAAACATGTCGGAAAAATGAGAGAGTGGAGGATTTGAGAATTGAGAAGGAGAGAACAGAGAATATGTTAGTGTGCTTGTTTGATGGGTTAGTGTTGTTCATTAATGTATGGGGTGGTGTAGTACTGTATCGGATTGTATGGTTCAAAGAATAATACCATGATAACCCACCAATTTGATGGGTTATTTTTCATGGTTTTATCAAGTCTTTCAACCTATGAAAGAACAACACTAACCAATACCATCAATAAAAAAAATACAAAAACAAGCATGGTTCTTCTTAACCATGATAGCCAATACAATATAAAACCATGAAACAAGTACACAGAGAAAAGGAAGATTTTAGGGGAGACGAGCTAGGAATCTAACTGGAGACACATAATCGGTTGTAGAATCGAGCAGCGAATCGATTGCTATAATCAATACTGGAAAACCACAGTGTAAACAGTAAGAAAACAATATTGGATATTTGGGTATAAATATATTTTTAAGATTGATATTTATAGAGGATACCATAAATGGTTATATAGGAAGTCGATTGAGTTAATGCGACAGGATCAGAGTTTGGAGGAGCTTAGGAAAATACGAATATACTTGTGAGTAATCCAAACTTAATTTTAAATACAATTTTATGTCAATTATTAGAATTTCTAGAGTGTGGATATTGTTGATAGAATATATGATTTATATGTTTAATGGACCAGATATTATTATAGGTGAAACCATAGGAAAAGATCCTAAGAAAGTACAGATACAAAAATAAGTTACACATATGAAAACAAAAATAATGAAATAATTATAAGAATATATGTTTAAATGAAATACAGAATAACAGAAATGTCAAAGGAAGTACATGATCTTTCATGACTTTAGAGAATTCAAAGACATATGATCATATTCCAGTAAATATGATTATTAGAATACATATGAATGTATACAAGAATACAATTGATATAACAACACATGGAAAGAACACGATTATATGAATTCCACAGTCACATGAAAACACAGTTATATGATTACACAGTCACATAATACATATGATAGCGGTGGTGATACAGTTAGTGGTGGGGGTCAGAGATGGATGTATAATGGAGACGGATGTATAGTTGGTCACAGTATAGCACAGTAAAGCATAGTACAACACAATATACACAGAATATAGAGATAAGCACAGGTCACATGTTCATATGGTCATAAGTATTAAAAAATACAAAATACAGAATACAGACAGAGTTGACAGACAAGAATACATGATACAGATACAGAACGCAGAAAATACACAAATGATATGTTTATTTGATAAGATATACGTTTCCTCACGTATAAAAACATAATTATAAAAATATATATGTAATTATATATGATTACTCACTGAGCCCGCAATGTATTCAACTGCAATTTTTGTTTCAAGAATAGGTACTAAAAGATAGTCCAGCAAGTGGGTTAGCTGCAGCTCCTCAACACTTCCTCTCTCTACAGCCATACATTTTTAAATGCTTCTGCATTATAAGTTAAATTATATGAGTTATACATTAATTAGTTTATGGTGTTTCAATTACATTCCATTACCCTTAAAAGATCCTTGTCCTCAAAGATCATTTCTTCAAAATCAAAACTAGTACCATAATTTGAAATACAAACTCGCAAGCACCATCAACAACTAATTGTTCAACGCCAATATTCCTTTCTTTGATCTCATCATCACATCTTTATTTCAATTGATTAACATAAAGCAGACATGTCTTATACTCAAATCTCATTGTTGCAGCTGTCAAGTTCTTGCAATCTGAGAAATAATTCTCTGAAAACAAATCAAGTACATACGCAATCCAGACGTGTTAATAGCAAGAGAAACACTACCATATACTGTTTCGAATATGAGAACAGAGTGATGAGACATTATTGGATAATGCTTCATAATTTTATAGTCAAAAATAAACTTAATGGCTTAAACAACAATCATACTCTTCTAGTCCAAACACAACAAAAAGATTCAAACTTCCAGACTTAGATCCATCATAATCAATGACCAATCCACCACCAATGTCAATGGCATGCATATTAACACCAACATAGACCAAGTCACAACATATCTGCATAACCTCACCAATGCCATCAGAGCAAAGATGTCCACAGTATCTGAGACCCAATACAAAAATGCAACAATTAAAAATAATCAAGCATGTCATTCTCCTCAAGTTTCTTACTGAACAAAGTGACCAATTCTAGCTCCTCTTCTTGTTCATGTACAATAACAATATATTCAAATGGAACTTCTTAGCAAGTAAAGCATGCAAATTATACTCACCATACTTGTACCTATTACAAACAAGCAAAGCCTCAAAATTTCCCCTACACAAACAACTCATAGCCAAAAAAGCTCCTGCTTTTGTTGGATAACAGACAGATAAAACATCCACCACCCAAGTCGAGATGTTGCCACTCTCATTGAAATGTATGCTACTAAGCCTTTATGTTTTGTCCATATTGAAGCCACCCACATTAAAAGGCAAGTCCATTGAGACTAAATTGACCAAAGCCTTGTTCGGAGAGTGAAGATATGAGATTTTAGAATTGGATATACAATTGTGGCAGCCACGCCACCATTGCAATTAATCCTTGAGAAATTCCAATAACATATGCAAGTATATCTTTCCATTTCAATGTTGTTGTCATCAAATTCCCAAAGCTTGCAGATATAGTAAGCACATTTAGAATCACCAAATCTCCTTGTTTTATCTTATTCCTGCAATTTTTGAACTCCCACCAAACCAAGAAACCAATAGCCAAAGCAGCACCATAGAATAGCATACAACAAACATTCGATACCAAGGCAATTCTATTGCTAATGACCCCAACAATAATTTCATCTATCCTATACAACAACAAACTCATATCTGCTACAAACTCTTTAATTTGTACTTTAGTTCCACCATTCCATTCATTAAATTTAATCTCAACTATAGTACAAAAAACACATCACTCTGTTTGCTTTCAAGAATCAATACAGCAGTGGAATAAAACCAATCTTCACCATACTTCAACAATCTCAATAACCCAACTAACTCCACTTTTAATTGATACATTCCCCTTTTTGAATGTAGATCATAAAGGCTCTGATTCTTTTCTAAGTTAACATTAATTTTGTCATTATAGATCAACACAATTCTACTATTCTCATGCCCTAACAACTTATTTTGAGCATCTATAAAATTAGTGCACATACCCATTACTATTTTTTGATGTTGTAGTGTTATAGAGGCTGGAATTTTTTGTGCATCTTCATCATTCTTCTCACTCAACATTCCCAATCCCACACAATTTTCTTCAATCAACCTTACTGTAATACAATCAAGTTGTTGCTCTTGTGGAGTATTGATAATTTTGGGGAGGATATGTATTGGAACATAGACAGATCGAGTGTTTTCAAGGGAAGAAGTTGTATCAACCATTTCATAGAGAGGTATAGATTTATCAGGCAACAAACTCTTTAAAAGAGAGATATTTCATTGTGGTTACCTTCTAGAGTTTTGTTGATTTCTTGTTGTTAGTTTTTAAAATCTATTTTCCACAAATTCAACTGGGTAATTTGGGTTTCCAAATTGTCAACTCATTTTCAAGTGTCGATAGGATTGTTCCTTCATAATTCATACTCAAACTTAATTGGATATTCAGAGGCAGAAAAAGAATGCTCTGATACCAAATGTCATGGACCCAACTTTAATAGATAAGGAGAATTAGAGCAGGGTAGATTAGAGAGAAGAATAGGTAAAGAGAATAAGAGGTAGAGAGAAAAGAGACAAGGTAAAGAGGAAGAATTCAGAGAGTATGAAAGAAGAAGCAAAGAAAGGAAGTGAGGAAGAGAGAATGAGAAAGGAAACAATATTTTTCTTGATTAATTGAATGAATATATTGAAAGTGAGTTTTACACATATTTAGACTCAATACACTTAAGCTAAATACAGATTGTTATGTTTACTAATTAAACCCATAATGTAGGATCATTACAAAACCACACATTGAACAAGAATAATCTTGTATTATGTTCTTCTGCCTCAATCTTCCTTTGGTCTGCAATGAATTTATAGCAGCTCTCCATATGAGATTAATCATTTTTTGCTATGCCTGAATCTTCCAAGCCTTCTTCCAAACATTATCTTCTGGGTTTGTTGCCTCCACATTGGCCCTTCGAATGCACTTATATTGTTTGCATTCACATGCATAAGTATGATTCGCGCAGGTCCTAAAGACTTTGTGAAGCTTTGCCTTTATTTACCAACTAGTCGAATTTCCACACTCGCGCAGATTGAAAAAATTTATTTATGAACCATAATATAGTACTTCTTCCATTCTTAAATAATTGTTCGTTTAGCAATGAGCACACAAATTAAGAAATGACTTTAACAGATGAAAATAAGACTATTTTGCTCCTATTTAAAATTCAGTGTCCCAATGCATTTGTTATAGTAGTATTAAAAAAATTAATATAAAGAGCTTTTTTAGTCTTAGTTTTGGGAAAATGAGATTTTTTTAGTTTTTAGAGAATGAGAACGGAATTTAAAGAGGGGTAATTTGGGAAAAATGTGTTAAATTTCTAAAAAGACACTTATTTTGGAACAAATTTTTGAGTCTAAAAGAATACTTATGTAGGAACGAAAAGGAGTATAATTGAATTAATATAATTGAGTTTAAGAGACATTAAATTTAATTTACATAGTTGACATATGTAATAATGCAATTATATACACAGAGATCCGCAATACAAATGTAAACAAGTTGATAAGTAATTAAATTATGATAAAAAAGACTCGCAAATGACAATCAAAAAAATAAAAAGGTAACTTGTAATTCTTAATTAAAAAATAAATAATTAGAAGAGATAGAATATAATTTTACACAAGATAAGTATATTATCAAATTTTGAACTATCAAATAAATGTTTAACCTCAATTGTCTTTTGTGAAAGAAATAACAATTGTAAAAAAAATCAGTATCACATCCTGAACACAGTTTGATACATTTGAACTCATATAAAAATGATTTGAATATATAAATAAATAGATATGAATGTAATTTTAAGCATATTGATAAGCATTATTGGAATAAATTAGACTTATTCTTGTAGTTAATGAGTCCATACAACAAAAAAAAAGTTGGAAAAATCATTTAGACATTTTGAACGCGATAGGAATACTTGGACCCTATGTTACAGATTTTAATGAGAGAATAGAAAAATTGTGGATTAAATGGTAAAATTGTGGGAATTAAGTGAAGGTGAGGGAGGTGTCGATAGTGAGAGGTTTGGTGGAGGTGGATATAGTCGCGTAGTTATTAGGGTTTAGGAGAGTGGATCTGGTGGTGAATTTAAGGTGATTTAAGGCCACGCTTGGGTTGGGGTTTGATAGATTCTTTCTTTCTTCGTTGAACTCAATAAGTCAATCCTCATCTTCATTGTCCAAATTATACTCCACAAACTCACCTGTCTCTGCTCAAGTTACAAAATCTATCCAGTCAGTTTCACAAAAAAATACAGTAACAAAATGTGAGAGAATTGAAAATTTGAGAAATTAAGTTTTGTTATTTGGATGGAAATGAAGGTGAGGAGAGAGTAAAACTAACAGTTTTTAAATTATTTTTCATGAGTTATACAGAAGCATTGTTAAAAAATACCTTTTTATTATTTTGGTGTATAATGTTTCAAAGAGAAATAAAAAAACATATGTTGTTTTGCATAAATTCAAAGCACTTTGATAATTAAGTGTGATTTTTGTGAAGTCTCTACAAATTCTGTTCAGTTAAGAATGCCAATGGACTTTCTTTTCATTAAAAATGAAGCCAGTAATAATTGGATAAAAATAAATGACAAAGTTAAGAATCTCAATAAATAGATTATTTTATTTAAAATAATTCAAAATTACAGAAAATTAAAAAGATGAAATATACTGTTTTGTGGTGAAGTTGAGTATTTTAATTTTAATATATTTATATAGATTTAATATCATCGGATAATCCAAAATCACCTCTACTTGACAAATTTCTTGTTATTTTCACACGTAATTAATAAAATTTTTTATTTTTATGATAAATTGCTCTATTAAGCCAGTCATATTTTATATACTAAAAGAGAAGGAAGTTTTAATAATTTGACATTTAACTTAATACAGAGTTAATATGTGGCAAAAAAAAACTATAAACTTAACTTAATAGGCAATAATCATCATGATAAATATTTGTTAATTAAATTTAATTTTTTTTCATTTTATTATTATGATTAGTTTTTATGATTCTAGATGTTAAATTTTAAAAATATTTATTTGTTTAAAAAATTTAAACTAAGATAATAATTCTTAATGAATAGACTAAAGAATTGTTCAAGTCTAAACTAAAATTTAGAGCAACAAAAAAAATAATATGTTAATATTTTATTGTCTCCATTTTTATAAAATAATTTATGAATAAATTATATTATATTTAGATTAACAAAATTAATACAATTATAATATATAAAATTTTGTCACATCACACAAATATAACTGCTAGTTTTCTCTACCCTTAATGTGTCATATATAATTTCGGCATATACACATGAATGGATCATCATTATGCATTGCTATTTATAGAAGTCATAAACCAAACTCAGTTCAATCAACAATTGTATTCATAGGTGGACATGGTTTGCCCAAATTGGCTTTGTCGAATCCTACTCGCATTTGAATAACTCACACACCTTATTTCATAAGAATTTCACCCTTTAGTGTAAAGGGGAAAAAATCAACTGGAATCAGCGAATCAAAATTGGAACCGTCGATTTCGAGCTGTCAGTTCTACAATTGGAATCGGAATCAGAATCGAACCGGCCATGTCCGATCCCGATTCCAATTCCATGAAATATGAAACCGTGAACTGGCGGTTCGGTTAATTTGTGAAGGAAAATCGAACCCAAACCCTTGATCCGAAACAAGAACCCACGGTTCGGAATCGAAACCGAACCGCCTGAACCGACTAGACCTAGCTCCAATGCCGGTTCAAGGATTCATTGAATCGCGAACCACCGGTTCCAAATTAGAACTGACAGTTCTGAACCGTTTAACACTTCTACTGTAGCCTTCGAAGGAGTTTAAATTGTCTTCTGCTCCCTTCAATTATTCCTTATCCAATACATTTACAGACTTGCGATAGATTTAATAAATTTAAAAGACTTTGGGCTGATTTAAGTCCAATAGTTAATATAAAAATAACAATTACAGGCATTTCATATTCAAGCTAGCAATTTAACTTTTTGATTAAGGGGTTGCTCCAGGAGATAAACCTATACAAGCCTCTCGACCAACGCACCACACTCGACTTCGGCTAGGTGTGGCATTCGCAGAGCTAACTTTTGCTTCATCATAAGACACCTCCGAGCCCTGATTATTTCTACTCGAGTTCGAATTCAGGTACTTGCAGCCAACCTTGTTCATCTGATCAAGAAGAGAATGACGAACATGCAAGACATGAACTGGAGTCTCCATGTACCCTGAAGCATTTAATCCTGGAAAGTAAGTTTTCGCCTCAGGAGAATTGGGATTGCTCAAAGCATCCTCTTGCAAAATGTCCCCCATTCTTGACAATATGCTGAAGGCCAAGTTTCCAAGGATCCTTGAGTATGCCTCCAAAATTGCATGCCCAACATCCTGGCAGAATGAAATTATATGTTTCAGGACCCAACACGATAAATGTTCTTTGAAGATGTAACCTGAACGTGAATTGAGACTATAAAGCTATCATGGAAAATCAACATAAGTAGATAATTATCATGGAAACTAACCTTGCCATACTGGACTTTGGTAGCATCAAGAAAAGTGTGAGGAAGGTTCTGATATTTCATCTTGAGCTGCCGCAGAAGGGCTTCCGCTCTTTGCAAGAGAGACTCCACTTTATCCAGCTCTGACACTGGATCTCTGATGAAGGACCACGATGTCCGAACAGGGGATTTCCCACTATCTTGAGTGCTAATTTTATCTTTCCAAACAAATATAGCAGTTTCCAACCTGTTAATTATCTCAAGGACACTATGTTCAGACGTTAAATTGAGGGAATTCAGCATTTCTTCTGTATTAGTTGAGTCTGAAGTCAAGATTTTGCACAGCTCCTCCCCAAGGTTTGCCTTCCCAGACTGTGAGGATGCACAAGGTTTGTAAGAGATTAAAAGACTTCTCTTTGTTCTTAGCTGCACCCAAACTTGATAATATTGAGATAGAGAAGGTACTTACTTTGGGAAGTGCATCCCTGATGACGGTTGGTACTGGCATTTCAAGCAAGATATTATCATTAATGGATTTAGCAGCCTTGAAAACTTGGTTGACCACTTTACTTTGACACAACAATTTCTTCTTCTCAGAGTCGGAGAGCCCGGTTCTGGGCACTTGTGGTAATGGAAGCCACCATCTCTTGCTTTGTTGACCACTTTTTGTCCTTCCTTCTGCTCGACTACCTACTTCTGTGTACCAAAATTCTGTATTTACCATTGAATCTAGTGTCTCCTGTGAAAAATTTTAAGTTCCAAAGTTAGTTCAATGTTCATGATATAATTCTGCACCGCTCAAGGTATATGAATGAGAGACTGCCTACAATAAGCATGGAATCCAACTTCTGAAGAGCTGGTAGATTCATGTGGATGTCTGCACGAGCTTTTGGAGTCATAATCTGTTTATATATAAGACAACCTTAGAGCTTGCTAAATCCATGAAAATAACTTTTATTGCTCTTCTAAATTCTGAGGATTAAAAAGATTACCTCCATTGTCCACCCATTTGCACCATTTTGCTTAGCAGGAACCAACTCAACCATATAGTTTGTCGGAGACAGTAACCAGTCCATCTCTCTTCGCCATTTGTTCTTCCTTTCTTCAGTCAACGGCTCCAATTTCCACAGCTCCCCGAAAACGGATGCTAAAAATCCATTTCAAGTGTTTTAGAAGCAATTGAAGCTCATAGGTGATGAGCAAAACAGAAGAACAATCAGAAAATACCAGAAAGATTGGTTATGGCATTGGATAATGCTAATGCAGTATGGAGACCCTTGCGACCTCCTGTTACATCTTCTCCCAGTAATAGTTTGGCAAACTTTTCCTTCATCTTCTCCACATCTGAACACTGAAGAAGATAAGCTGGTTTCTCTTTGACATGAAAATGTTGAGGGCTTCCGGAAAATTCATAGTCGTCCAAACTTTGTTCATCTCGTTTAGTTGCCAAAGAAAATGATCCGAAAGCATCTTTGCTAGAAGAGCAGCTTGAGTCATCATCATCCAATGAGTCGCTGATGCATCCATCTCCTCGGCTGGTTCCGCTTTCGATTTCATAAGATTGATTATTTATAATGCACCTTTGCAGTCCATTATAGGTCATTACTCCTGAACGTTCATTTCAAAGAACAAACAGAAAAATGCAAGTGAATCATTTGAATTATTGAGTAATATGAACAGAGAAAAATGAACTGGTCCGAAGCTTGGCACGATCATAATCCATTGCAGCATGAACACTTAATTTTAAATGTAATAAATTCAAACAAAAGAATAAATGAAAGTGGTAGAACCAAATTGTCCAATGATTTTAAGATTCCGAAACTCTCAAGTAAATTTTGGCAGTGGATTCCATTTAGCAATATTGAGGAATTTTATGTGTGGATTAATCAAGATTTACAAGCCCTGATAAAAATATTAGAAATGATTCGCATCAGGTCACAACCAAGAATTAATGGAAGACAAGTGCCAAAAATTAAACACATTCCATAACTAGCATCAATAATCTAACATTACTCATGCATCTACAATACATATATGTCATATCTTGTTTAATATCGAAAAAATGGATATTAGCACATGCATAATCGAGAACGACTAAAGTAATCACCATTACATAGCTAATAATTTATTTGTTTTGAATGGTGAAGTTAGATGTTTGGATTCTTCCCTAATTTATACAATGCTATAATCTGATGGTATGGATCAAATAGTACAACTGAGCTAAAATACAGAGTTGTCGACCTAAAAAAAAGGATCCAATGAAAACTAGAATAGATTCATTTCAATAAAATTAGATGTATGTTCTCCTCCTAATCTGATTGACTTTTTAGCTAAGTATTGGTGTAGTGCAATATCTCAAGTGCGTAAGTTGACATTTTTTATAAGTAAAGTTCCAAAATTTTAGACCACATTTATCAATCAGTACATGGATGAGGAATAAGAAAAACATAACCATTACATTTTCTGATTCGTTTTTTGTGTTTCATTTTAAGGAAAAGAAGATAAAAATTGGATGTCAAAATTTTCATGTGACGTTACACAATAAACGGCACACATCAAATGGGAAGTTTCGAAGAAACTTGTATGCATGGCACAATACCTATTTGCTTGACACTAAAAACAAAACCAGTTATTAAAAGTCAAAATTAAAGAGAGAGAATAAGGAATGCACTCGACTCTTCTGATCTGTAATGTTGTAGAACTACAATAAGTTAAATATCTAAAAAAGAAAATCAAGTGTGGTTGGAGATCCAATTGAAATGATGAAACTTTAGTGGATAAATAAAAGTCATATAGAGTGTCCCTACCAAGCTAGTTTACTACTTTACTTGTCTCATATGGCATTTCAAATTAAACAAACACTTAATTGCCATCCCCAGTTAGAGAGGGTCCACAATTTTGGGTCTCAATAAAATAAGAAGAAATATGAACATAAGTTCGTGTTTGGTCATAGTGATATCTCACTATCACATTGTTTGATAGTATCAATGCGATTTTCCAGCAAACAAAAAACAAAGATTCTGCACCCAACTTTGCAATCTCCAGAAAGTTACCAAAAAGATTTAAACTTTAGATCATCGCCCTAACATGGGTGTCTGTCACTTAAATGTTGGTCCCATCTAAAAGCTATTTTGAATCTATCTTCGTGTATAGAATATTTTTTGAAACATCTACCCAAGGAATGATTCTAATGTTTTACTACTAATTAAAACAGTATGTATTTAGTAATTTACCAAGTCATCAATAATGAATTGTAGCTCTGTTACGCTGTAATTTCTACACATCTCAAGCCAAAGCTAAAAGTTCAGCCATATGTCTACAAGTAATTATTTGTTTATGAAGAAGAATTGAAGTGTTGCATAGTACAAATGTAATGTAATACAAATAGTTGAAAAGTTTGAAAAGTCCAGGGGAAAACAAAAGCATCAGAGCATTTAATAAAGGCAATATAATAAATATTCAGAAGGAAATTTAATAGAGGTAATAATGAATGGATGCATAAGAAATGGAGACCATACACTTATGGACCCTCCCGGCCCACACTTACATCAATCTAACCCCCACACCTCTTCAATCTAAACCTTTGCTGTTTCCTCTTTTTCATCTTTCTTAAGAGTATTTATAGCCAACTAAAGTAGATAGGGTTAAATCATTACTTCATTTTGTGGATCAAATTATGCAGTAATATTAAATCACTTTTCTTCTAAATAATTAACCAAATAAAGATAACTCAATTACAATTAATCTTACATAAGCAAATTTGTACAAATTATTATGAAGTTATTTTCTTTTAATATTTAATAATCGGTCTAATTTTAATTATAACTAACTTTAATGAATAAATTATAAAGAACTAAGATAATCACTAGAATAAGAGAATTAATTAAAAAATTGTTCAAACTTAAAAAATTCAATAGATAAAAATATATGTATAAAGATTAAAACTAAAATAATTAAAAAATATCGGGATCAACGAGGTGCTTGCGTACCCGGCCCGGGGCAATGTTCCCAAAACAAACATTCCGCCAATTCAATTACGGTAACTCGTAAAAATGCAATTGAAAATTATTATGTAATGAATTCTTATTTAGATGCATATCCAACTAAAGTCATATAAATTAAATAAAATATAAATAAATTTGAGTCGTGAATGAAATGATCTACTTTTGATTTATTGAAAATTTTGATTAAATTTATAAACGTGACACAATTCAAACAGAAGTTGTTAAAACCCTTTAAAAACTTATTAATAATTTAAAAACAAAAAATATTTAATAAATAAATTAAAAATATAAAATAAATGTATGAACAATTCTAGACTAAATTCAATTTGTTTAACCTAATTATATATATTATATTTATATTTATTTAAAATATGAATAATAGTATTTATTTTTATATGAATTAAAAAATTCATCAAATATAAACAAATAAAATAAAAAATTAACTCCTAAAAGAGTACCTCATAAAATCTCTCAAAATTTTAATCAATTTGAAAACTTGACAAAATAACCCAATCCAACATAAAATTAAATAAGTTGAGCTCGGAACACAAATGAATTTGAATTTGCTCCTCGTTAAAGTCTAACACAAATTAACACGGCACAAACTCGACTTATTAACACGAATTTAAGCCTTCCTATACTATATTTTCAAATATATATAAAAAAAAAAACAAGTTGTTTTATGGCAGCGTGAAGTAGAACTAACTAAACCATGTTCTCCAATCACACAAGGACTAACTGCTCTGCAAAATACCTTATATTATGTATATTATTAATTTCCAGGTGGTGGCACTCCATGTGTTAGCTATGCAACGCAACATCACCACTCCATAAATTACTCAACAAAATGAATCTTAAATGCATAAATCACGCAAATTCAAAGAAAATAAGCAACTCATTTCTTACTTTCTTCCTCATCAAAATCGATGCTCATGTCTCTGTCTCTGCTACAGCAAGCAAGCCTTCTTCTCATCACCATCATCTTTTTTTTTTGTATTTTTTTAAATATAATTGTTTCCTTTTTTATTTGGGGATGACAACGTACTCCTTTTCTTGCACAACTACCACTCTGCACAACGCAAAACGCTACATAAATTCAAAAGAATGGTACGTTTGTTTTTGGTCATTCATTGCAACTGACCATTTCATAAATAGATAGAGAGAGAATGATGTCTCATTTTAGTGTTATCATTTAAAACATGAACCACATGATGCCTCTTTCATCAACAATTCAAAATCTTTAATTGCTAAACCGAAATTCAAACATGGAAATATCAACAATTCATAGTTGGAGGGAGTAATAAGTGTTACAGCGACGGTGGTGAGGTAAAAAAGTCG
This sequence comes from Breynia disticha f. nivosa, assembly GCA_948193385.1. NCBI lineage: Eukaryota > Viridiplantae > Streptophyta > Magnoliopsida > Malpighiales > Phyllanthaceae > Breynia > Breynia disticha. Next base: position 15,083 of record CANYCX012737992.1, read on the forward strand.
TGATTATGTAAGCTTTTTTAGTCAAAGGTCTGTAGAAAAAAGGGTTAAACCGACACATCATCATTTATTACCAGAATTAGATTTTGTGATATAACAAAAGCAAGAAAAATGAAAAACCCAAATCAAAATGGAGCTACAACTTTTCTTCATAAAGAAAGTAGAAACGGGAAATTTAAACACCTCCTTCAGCAGTCTCTGTGTTTATATCATAATTTGATAAGAAATTGAACTAGATGGGTTCCATTGCCAGAAAACAGAAAGAAAAGAAGGCTAAAAGCAAGGAAATAGAGCAGAAAATGAGACAGACCTTGAAAGGAAGTGTAGTTGGAAATCTTGTTCAAAGCAGCCTGCATTTGAGAAACATTGAATCAGTGATCAGAGAAAACCACTCGTTTTGGTTTGGCAATAAATATAAGTAGGTAATGTTTACACAGAGAGAGTGTGAGAGGGGTAAAGAAGTATGGAGTGAATAAAGGAACACATACAGAATAGCAATTAATAGCTTTAGAGAGAGATTTTTTTTATTCTTTATTTATTTGTTTGGTTTAAAATGAAGAATGGAAATGATTAGTGGTCTCAAGGGGAAAGGAAGAGGACGCTCCTAAATTGGAACCAAAGTGGTAGTACGACTAGGATAGGACAGGGGAGCCTATGGGGCGTTTGAGTTGATAAGAAGTGAAGTGAGGGGGGCATAGCCATAGGCCCATCAACCAACCTTGTGTTGTGTGTTGTATCTTTGTGGGGTTATCTTTTTTTAAATGCATTTATTTGGATTTTGGAGTAAACTACATTTATTTGTCAAATTAAATTCAGATAATTAGGCTTTTTATCCACTTTTGAGTTTTTAATTTTAAAAAGTTCAGTCCATCTTTTTTTTAATGTATGCAGGAATTAGGTTTCATATTTTGAAAACTGTCCAGTTCTCAATCCTACTAAGACAACCCAATGTCCCCATAACATCTTCACTTCTTCTCTCTATAGTTCTCTTCTTGCTCGGCTCAGATCCGGCTTAGTTAGTTCAGATCCACAACCTTTCATGTCTCCTCCTCTGGGTTTCTTCAGCCGTCAGTTTAAAATAATCAAAACATGTTCTACTTTTGTTTTTGACAAATGAGTAATTTTTGCATGCATTGAAACATGAGGCGGTGATGATAACTTCTAAGTCTTGTTTCTCAAAAAAATTCGCAGTAGCCACCTGAGAGCTTTCGCCTTTCGCCGGGCTTGAGAGCTTTTGCTGGTTTCCTTGGATGTCTGAGCCTCTTTTATCCTCCCCTTTGTGAGTTTAATTTCAGTTGCTGTGTTTATGGAATTGTTGGGGACTTGACGTCTGCCTCT
>CANYCX012738153.1:0-15057 GCA_948193385.1 Breynia disticha f. nivosa
ATTTTTCCTAAACTTGGATTATGTTTTATATGGTTATATATGATTTGGGGCCCGAGTTGGTTTTTATGGAAATGTATTTAATTTCTATCTCCTCTAATCTATATGTATGATTTAACTCTGATAATTGTTATTATTTTATGATTATTCTATAATTTTGTTAATAAATGGATAAATGGAATTTAGTTTTTGAGGGTCACATAATTATTTAAAATTGATTATTTTTTATAATTGTTTCTATTATTTAACTATATAAATTTATAATTATTATAAACTTACATTAAAAATAATATGTTTAAAATTCATACTACATGAATTTTTTTTATTCAATTTTTGTTTCAATTTTGTCTTTTCATTTTCAACTAATAAAGTCCATAATATTTTTTTATTTTAATTTTTTTATAAATTTATTTTAAAAATATTTGTTTCATTCAATAAAAATCATATATGAAGTATATACAGGTCTTTTTTTTACTCATCTATGGATACTTTTTTTTTCTTTGTGAGAGCAAACTTCTAGAAAGATAATAAATGTTAAAACTAGTAAAACTAGCTTAGCACATCATATGAAGGCAAGGTAAGGTAGTTTGAATTAGTACAGTAATTGTAGAGAGGTTTCAGTTACATAATTTAGATATTTATTGGTTTTTTTTATTTTTATGAAAGAATTATGTGATGTATAGATTAGAATATTTTATACATATTGCTAACTTATATATTTTACTTGTTTCTAACATGAAATTTGAGATATTGTTTACAAATTGGTTATAAAAAAAATTATAAATGTCATAAATTATACATATTTTTCATATTTTTTCATAGAAAATTTTAGAAAAATTGGTTGAATTTGGACAAATTTTTCAGTATTCTAAAATAAAAAAGACAGCTTTTGAACATATTTTCTCAATTTTCTTAGAAAAAATAAACTAAAAAAAATAGAAACAGAAAACTGAAAATAATTTTTTGTTAATGAACATAATTAAACATTGTTGTTTATCTGAAACGAAGTTTGATCATCACATTTTTTATATTCGTTTGACAAAAATAACCTTAATAATTTTTAAACTTTTGAGCAAACCAATAACTCTTAACTTATAATTTGTTCATAAATATTTATGTTTTAGACATTTCACCTGATAATAAAAAAATAGTCATTTTTCTTAGCTTTTTAATTATTAGTTTTGGAATTTCAATTATTAGTATATACATATTTAATATATCATAAAAAAGGATTTTTATTTATTTAATATGTTAATCATAAATTTTACTTAAAAACTTTTATTAAAATAAAAATTATAAACAAGTACAATAATTATATTTGTAAAACCTCTATTAAAATCATTGCTTGTAAAACTATGAATTATCACCACATTTTTTAGATCTCAATATCAAATCCTCATATAGAGGTGGGACTTTTGAACCAGAATAGGCGAATCGGAATTGCAATCGCCAGTTCCAGAACCGGAACCGGAACTAACAGATCTGACCATGTTCGGTTCCGATTCCGGTTCCATGAAACATGGAACTGTGAACCGGCAGTTCAGGATTCTAAACCGACAATTCGATTAATTTTTAAATAAAAACCATCGAACTAAAATCGAACCGTCCCAAACCGACTAAATTTAGTTCCAGCTCCGATACAAGAGGTAACCGCCGGTTCCGTTCAAACCTTTTAACACCTCTACCCTCAGAGTTGTAGTGTCAGTATAAATATAAACCCACAACTTTCATATATTGCTGAACTTACTTTCTTAGTAGGGAATTTTTTCCCTTGTGAGCTGCTCGTTTGATCCAAGCTTCCGAAACTTAGAAACTCTCAACAACTTTTCCGGATTCTGTTATTACATTTTGGTAATTTCCCTCAACATGCATAATTGCTTTTACTTTTAGTTTCCTGTCTTAAATGTTCCAATTTCTTGATAGAACAAGATTTTTGTTTTCTTTGTGGGGGATTTCTGCTAGACTTTCATTTAATTTTAGGTTATTTTAACTCTTTGTGTTTTTGCATTTGTTGGTTTTGGATTGGTGCTACTCAATGACGTTCTACTGCTTGCCTATTGATGATATGTGGTTTGTGGGTATGTTGTTTTTTTCTTTCTAGGCTTTTTGGAGGATTCACTTACTTTGTGCGTGTAGTTCAAGTTTTTGCTATTACTTCAATTTGTCATGCTCAGAAATACTACAAATGCTATGGTGATGAATTACGATAATCTGTTTAATTTGAATTGGATTTTAGCTATTATTTTGTTAGAAGCATCGGTTTCCTCCAATTGAGGAAAATGGTTTATTGATCAGTGAATTGGTGAACAATTGTGAACTGCAGGAGTATTTCGCTCAAAGTTCTCGAGTAAATAGTGCGTTGATTTCTCTCTTTCTTTTCTTGCAGTTATAGAATAGATCTCTTCAAGCCATTTTATTGATCTTGATGAGTAGTAAGCGCAATGCAATTGTTGCGATGGGCTTGGTAGCTTTTGCAACTGCTGGATTGGCATTTCCCTTTTACATGGCGTAAGCATACTACATTCTTTACCGTGAATAATTCTTACAATTTTCATCTTTGGGAATGTGGAATTTAGAGCAAATTGATTTCTGTTTCGTAGGTCCTCTAAGAGTAAGCCTGTGATAGACTCATCAAAGCCTCTGCCTCGGCAGGCAACTTTCCGAGGGCCTTACATCAACACTGGTTCACGTGATGTTGGACCTGACCACCAGACTTACACAAAGAAATGATCTGTGTCGTGAAACAACGGTTAATGGATTCAAGTAAATTGTGTGTTCATTTTCATACATAATTTTCAACTAATTTTATACTTCACTGTCTTCTTTTGAGCTTATACACACTTGTGAATTTTGGCGTTGGGTAGCAGAAATACGTGAAATTCTGATTACTAAAAGTTTTAATTGCATGAGATGTGAGACACTTCAGAAAAATTTGTTCTGCGAAAACGCGAGATGGAAGGGTATTTATGATCCAATGAATTGATCGTAACAAGTGTAAGTGTTCGTTTTCATTTTTTTCTTTCAAACAAAAGCAACAATTTGTCCAATCCTGCACATTTGTCCAATCCTGCACATTCACTTGTGCAGCCAGGCTTATTTATAAATGAAAAAATGTTTCCTTTTCAAAATGTATTTTAGAGGAAACTTTGTGAGGCTTGTTAAATTGATACAAGTTTCAACAAAATGCTCCAGATAAGAAAATTTCTTTTCGTTTGTAATAGCAAATGATCAGCTATAGTGAAGTTAATTGAAATCATTAACTTAGAAAAGGTGAATGAGTTTGTTGATTCTGTATCTCGTTGGACCATGTTTCATAAGGCCTAGTAGTATGATAGAGACCAGAAAGTAAAACAATCAGAGTGTAGATTAAGTAAGATGACCTTTGCTGGTGTATTTGAAAGTTTACTAGGGATAATTTTGGATATAGACTTGTTTATTTGTTAATAATTAAACTTCTTGTGTCCTTTTAACCATGTACAACCCATGTAGTAATAGTAGTGTCCTTTTGATTGCCAGCCAAACTATGTTGCTTGTAGTTGCAGGTGACTTAATGCCCCTTTGATCCTATAGAAGTTCATAACCTGCATGTGCATGTTTAATTGCTTTTCGTTCAATAGTTGATAGTCTTCATTCCAGACATTTTTTATGATGAAATAATCTACTTTCTATCATTTCCCTTTTAAGTTGTTGTCACAAACTTAAAATTTTGCTCAACTCAAGTAATCTAATTCCTATCTTTACTATGTTGAAGTTTTTGTCATAAACTTAAAATTCTGCGTGCACAACTATGGTTGTTACTTTGTTAACTTGATTTGAGGTCTGATATGATGTATTCTCTTGACCTTTTTGAGGCCTGTTTTTCTATTATGTCTTTGAAGTCCCAACTACTATATATTTATTGTCAGTTTTGCTCAAATCTTTGGAGTCCTGTGTACTGAATGCCATCTTAGACCTGCCTTTCAGCATATGAGAATTTTAGTTTCGTCCGTAAAAAGAGTTTCAACCAGCAAGCTATGTTTCTTTGCTATTTGTTCAATATGCGTCCCGATTTGAATCTATAGCTTGCTGTCTATTTTAGCAGGAAAAGCTTTTTGCTCGTCCCGAATTTTTTTAAGAGCTTAGTTTGTAATAATTCATAGGGTTTACTGATTTTCTCAGTTTTCTTGTATGGGCATTCAATTTTAATAATGCCTTCCATTTACGATGACTCTAACCAAGTTCAACCATTCTTGAACTATTGCCAGCTTAACAGAGGTAGCTTACCGACTAGAGTTGATGATCCAACTTCCAAATTCATTGCTAAAATTTGGGAATGTTGTATACGTTTGCTTAGCCTGTTGCTTGAACTGAATTTAACCATATTTCAACAACAATATTTGGTGTTTAGTCAGGATTTGACTGAGGCAAGGTAACTGATTGAAACTTGCATCATTACTGACTAGAGTTGATGATCCAACTTCCAAGTTCATTGCTAAAATTTGGGAATGACGTTTGCTTAGCCTGTTGCTTGAACTGAATTTAACCATATTTCAACAACAATATTTGGTGTTTAGTCAGGATTTGACTGAGGCAAGGTAACTGATTGAAACTTGCATCATTACTGACAGGTAAGGATTTCTCATTTGGTTTAAGGCAGGACAAGTACTGGTGTTGGTAATAGTGCTAATATCCCAATTTCAGGATATTTCCAGTACCTTATGCAGCCAGAATCCTACAATTCCCATGTCAGATGATTGAATAAACAATGATTAGCGGCAAATTTTGAAGAAAAACAATACTGATTTTCCTCCAAAACGAAAAAGAATGAGCATATTCGGTTTTGTTGTTTGTTGATTTACACGCGAGTAAATTTGTGGCCTTGAGAACATATACCGACACGATGTGGACGCAACTAAATTCAGTTCAGATGAGATGAAACAAGTAAACACATTACAAATTTCCCAACCAAACTCCCAACAGTTGGCAACAATCCACACTTTTCCCCATCGCCATTCTTCATTTCTAGAACAATCACCACACGAACAGATACTTCCAAAACACACTGCACAGACTTGTACGCAAATACTACTATACAAAAACCCTCTTATTACTATCATTCTTTTTAACAATAAAATAAAATCACAATTCTCAACTATCATTAAACAAATACCAATGAACATGGCCCTTCTTGTTTCTTCCAACTGCATACTCAATCCTTTCCCTCCAAGTTCACTGCCAACAGAAAACAGAACAACCCATCTCAAAATTTCCAATTTTTTATTCTCCAAACCAATTAAACGTGCGCAATTCAATAGAAGATCTTCAAAGGTGCGTCCTTTGCATGTTGCAGCACCACCAACACCATCAACTGAGAGAGAAGAAGAGCGTGGAGTTGATGAAGAGAGTGGGGAGGAGAGTAGTGAGTCTAAGTTTTCTTGGAGAGATCATTGGTACCCTGTTTCTTTGATTGAGGATTTGGATCCTAAGTATCCAACTCCATTTCAGCTTCTTGGTAGAGACTTGGTGCTTTGGTTTGATAAAACTAAGCAAGAATGGGTTGCTTTTGATGATAAGTGTCCTCATAGACTTGCTCCCTTATCTGTAAGATTTTGATCTTGTATTTTGTTGTTTATTTTTGGTATTGTTTAAGTTAATCTTTGCCTTTTGTGGCCAAAGAATCAATTTTGAAATTGTTGAGAAATAAAAAGTGCACTTGGTTTGCTTAATTTAATGATTTGTGATGATTAGATTAATTGTTTCTTGTAGTTGTATCTTATATTTCAATTTTTTGGTTTTGAGCAAGAAGAATTTGTTTTGAACATTTATTTAGCAACCAAATGGAGAATTGGGTTGGTGGTGTTGACGGTTTGGTGGATTTTTTTTTGATATGTTAGGAAGGGAGGATTGATGAAAATGGGCACTTGCAATGTTCGTATCACGGATGGTCTTTTGATGGATGTGGTTCATGTACTAAGATCCCTCAGGCGTTGCCTGAAGGCCCTGAAGCTCGTGCAGTTAAGTCTCCTCGAGCTTGTGCTACTAGATTTCCTACAATGGTGTCTCAAGGTCTTCTCTTTGTGTGGCCGGACGAGAATGATTGGGAAAGAGCTCAAACAGCCAAACCCCCCATGTAATTCATCTGTTCTTGTTCTTTTGTTTACCTGTTCAGCTTTCAGATATGGTTCTTGCATTTATATGGTACTTTTATAGGTTGCCTGATGATTTTGATAAACCGGAGTTCTCTACCGTGACAATTCAGAGGGATTTGTTCTATGGCTATGATACTCTCATGGAAAATGTCTCTGACCCTTCCCATATTGATTTTGCACATCACAAGGTATGAGCACAATGCCCAGTTATCCTGGTTGAACTTTTTTTTTTTACTAATCTTAGCTAGGTTTTTGATAGTCTTAATGCAGTGCTACACATCAGAGTTAGTAAACCGTAATATTTAATGGCTGTTCTATTTACGCAATGTTTAATCCTGTAAAGAAAATTTGTCATGTTACAAAAATTAGCTCAACTTAAGTGTTCTGTATTATAGTAGAAGTTATGTGACTAAAACTTCACTTGGAAGAGGACATTTATTCTGATGGTGCATCTTACGTTTAACAGAATGTTCAACCAGTTCCTCGTATCTCCTAATTGCCCCTGGTTGTACCTCCGTAACTCTATGAAATTTTGAGGTTTTATCTGTGGAGCTAACCTAGACATCTGGAAGAATATTCTCTTTGTTCTCCCAAAACCTATCAATTTCATGCAATAGTCCTGATAAAAAAACACGACTGGCAAAATTTCCTGTTTGTGATAGTACCTTCGTATGGGATCTTTGGGGTATCTCACTACAAGCTAATCCTCTTTCCCTCCTTAACTTTTTCTTCCCTTTCTTCAACCTAGGTGAAGAACTGGGTCTGCTTGAAGTGGACCCCCCCCTCTTTTGAGAACCTAGCGTTCATAAGGCCTTACTTTCATTGAAATTCAAAGTACCTTTGATAGGTAGGTTCTGCTTGGGGCAAGCATGGCTACCATTGAATCTATAACTTGTTGATAATTTGAAGCAAAATTGCTGCATGAGTTTATTTCATAAATATCTTTCGTATATAAGAGTCATTTTGGACAACCACATTTAACATGCCAACTCAAAGTTCTGGAAAGCAGAGGAACTTACTAAGTGCCTATACGTGCGTATTTTTCTAATTGACAACGACGAAAAATTCAGATAAATAATTATCATCTTTAGCATCATTTCCCAACTCAGTCCCCCCTTATATTTTATTGTTTTCCAACTAATGCAACTGCATCACATTTTGAGAAAAAATAACCATATGGATTATAAATGTTCTGCTGTTAGTGAAATTCTTAACTTATTCAGAGAAAGCGCTTCTGCATATGACATCCTAGCAAATTTAAAATCTTGTTATATTTTCTGCAGCTATTGTTTTGGGAAATCTATGTATGTTCTGGGAAAAAAACTTGTTTTACATTTATTCTTGTTTGTTAGATTAAATTTGTGTTTTCTAAATGTACTTTACCCTTCTCTATATTGAAATTCTTATATTACACCTTTAAGATCTTTTAATTGCACTTATTAAACAAAACTGATACGCAGGTTACTGGAAGGAGAGACAGAGCCAAGCCTTTGACATTTAAATTGGAGTCTAAAGGTCCTTGGGGTTTTGGTGGATCCAATGATGGAAATCCACGGATAACAGCAAAGTTTGTTGCCCCTTGCTATGCTATTAACAAGTAAGTGCCTAGGTCTTGTATTAGCGTTCAAATTGTGATAAAATTCGCATTTACATTAGTGGTCATTATTTTAATGTTTGCAAACTCAGACTGGTGTCTTATGATTGTCCCTTTTTTTGTAAATGTTTGAGCGTGTATGATGCCTTTTTTTACATAAAACGGATGTGTGATTTACACAAGTCTCTAACTTTTCACTGCTTGTGAGTCGTCGTGTGGCAGTGGCACGAAAGTCCATTGGGGTGGGTTTATTATTTGTGTTTATAGTTGTAATAAACTAGTTTGAGATTGTGGTTTGCATTTTCTGACAATATCACACTAATTATTTCTGTGGATAATGTATATTGCAGCTTGAGGATGGTAGTTCATTTGTGATTATTGTTATTCTCTTGTTTGAGTATGTTATCCCCATTTTAAGTCACATAAACCACTGGAGGAATCTAAGCTGTCTTTAAACCTGTTGAAATCTTTCTTGAGCTTTCTGAAAACTTTTTAACATAGATTTTTCTTTGGAAAGTTGCCCTAAATAAGACTAATCCATAATCATATTTCTCAGAATTGAGGTAGATACAAAACTTCCAGTTTTTGGTGATCAGAAATGGGTTATATGGATCTGTTCCTTCAATGTGCCCATGGCCCCTGGAAAGACCCGTTCCATAGTCTGCAGTGCTCGAAACTTTTTCCAGTTCACAATGCCAGGGCCTGCATGGTGGCAGGTATACACCTTTATTTATTTTTTTTGATTATTTATGTATTATTCTCTTCCTAGTGTTTTGTGATAATCACTTGCTCTCCGTTCTTCATTTTTATTGTCATGGTCCCAGGCAATGGTTTCAATTTTCTTTTCATGATTTCATTAAAAGAGGAAACAAATTTGAAGCTAATTTTTTTTTATCTTTTATTTTCCGATCTTGTATAAGTGTGGCATACCGTTCAGATAAGTTGGGATTTTTTCCTGATTACTTTCTAATTCCATGGTATTATTTTATTTTTTTTCTCGTATCTTTTTGAGTCAGGAAGTTTCATGTGTATTTTTCAACAGCTATATCTCTTGCAATGGGTTTCTTTTTGTGGATACCTTATGTTTTACTTGTGATATTGTCAGGGGGTTCCGAGGTGGCATGAACACTGGACTTCTAATAAAGTATACGATGGGGACATGATTGTTCTTCAAGGTCAAGAGAAAATATTTCTTGCAAAATCTAAGGAAGAATCTGTTGACGTTAATAAGCAGTATGCTAACATCACGTTTACACCCACTCAAGCTGACCGCTTTGTCTTGGCATTTCGGAATTGGCTAAGGCGACATGGCAACAACGAACCCGAGTGGTTTGGTGCTAGTGATCAACAACCTTTGCCTTCAACAGTTCTATCGAAACGTGAGGTATGAACCCTAGTATTTTATGGACATGCAAATTTTTTTTATGGATTTATAAAGCAAATAGATTACTATTTGCTTTAACAAACTATTCTGACAGTTAGCGACTGAATATTTGAGTCATTGTAGTATTGATCAACACATCTCTTGTAAACCTTTCCAGCTGTAACACTTTTGTGTAGAAATTGAAACTTGATTGTGAATTCTATTTTTGATTAAATGCTGATTACAGTTCTTTGATTCATAAAGATTAAAGCAAAATGGTGATATATTTGTTCATGTTGCAGATGTTGGACAGATTTGAGCAGCATACTCTGAAATGCTCATCATGTAAAAAAGCGTATTCAACATTTCAGACGTTGAAGAAGTTTCTGATGGGCGCGACTGTTGCGTTCTGCGCCACGGCTGGAATTCCTTCAGAAGTGCAGAGTCGGGTAATTTTGGGTGGACTTGGAATTGTAGCAGCAAGTTTAGCTTACGTTTTGCATGAACTTGAGAAGAATTTCGTATTCGTTGATTATGTGCACGCTGACATTGATTGATTAGAGAAAATGATGTCTGGGGATGCATGTAAGTTTTGAAATGCATTATTCAAGAGTTTTGATGAAAGAGATGAGTTGTGGGGTGTATATTTCTTAGGAGATGGAAGATAAAATATTTTTTCAGGACGAATTGTATATCTGTATCTGTATAAATTAGAAATGGAAGAATTTGATAGTGAATAGTTTATTTGGCTTAATTTTATTGTGTATTGTTTTATGTTAACTTTAGTTGGAGACATAATATGAAAAAATGACTTGTTTATGTTATGATGATATTTGTGCCAATTGATCTGTGCAAAACTTATTGGTCAGTGTGAAATTTCTATGTTGAAATCCTCTGTGGGAGTGTGAGTTTGGGTCTTCATGATCAGTTGTTTGTTCCAGTTTTTGAAATTAATTTGATGTTCATATAACATTGAAAGTTTGAACTTTTTATGTAAAACGAATGAGTATATTTGTTAAAGGAATACAGAGAACATAAGGCAATTTGAAAGGTCTTTTCTCTCCCAAAACACTAGGTTTCCACTACATTATTCTGATTTCTCAATGCCTCAAGGCGTAACAACTCTGCTAAACTACCAACACAATTGTAACATATCAACGTCCCACATAGAATATTCCCCAAAACATGCATAATGAGAGGTTGAATTTCTAATGTAGTGGAGCTTGGGCTATTTTCTGGGATTATATCAATACTCTGCTCAAGGTGGGTGCCAAATAACTCTGAGATATCTCTCCCTTATGAACAATAGAAGTGCCATTGGAGCTTGAGCAAGATACCATGCACTCACATCTTGCATCTAGCTGTTGATCATTTATTTGCGAGAAGAAGGAAACACGTCTAACAAGGTCCAAGCAAAGATGATGCTGGGTATTGTGCCGGAAATCAGTTGGTAGGTCACGGAAAAAAGATTCTTCATCAACTGCTCGAGTTGTAAGCCACTTGTATTGAACAAAATGTCGACCCTTTTCTTTCAAATCTTCAGGGAATTGATGCCTTATCCACTGATCTCTTCGCTTAAGTGTCCCTTTTTCAATTCTCAGAGTGAGAGGCTGGAGGTTCGTCTGCCAATAAGATGAGCAACAAGCAGCACCCCCATGATAGAAATGAGGATGGCAAATAATGTCTCTCTAATGAAGGAACTGGTTGACCAATTTTGGTGGTAAGAACCCAACAATCGTAAGCCCCACCACAAGTAGTAGGAGTTTCTGGAAACAACTTCTTTTGCCATTGCATTCTCACAAGTACCATATTTGTAATTACCATACATGCATATCAATTATAGACTATTATATTTTTCTTAGGAAGTCATTTGGCAATCGGAGATCAAAGAAGTAACATATGTAGATATGAAAAATATAATACAAAGCAATGTCAGTGAGAAGTTGCAAAGTGATATGGCTTGGCTTCGAGACTTTAGAATCGTTCATATGGGATCAGTGGAGTTGAGATGTGATAATAAGTCTGCATTTAATTTATCCCAGAATCATATCATTCACGATAAGAACAAACATGTGAAAATGGATGTGCATTTTATTTGAGAAAAATTTATCAACTGGAAAATTTATTTATTAAAGATTTTCTATCTCAGTTTTATCATCTACTAATTAAGATGATTTCTGTAGACATACACTTACCATAGACTCATATTGGGGGAAGTATAAATAAACCTACATGTTGTTTTAGTCCTTAGTATAATACTTTACATTTTCTGTTTTTCCCATACGTTAGTTAGTTGGCACTTTTCTTATTTTTCAAATACTTTGAATTTCTGCTTTGATTTTATCTCACATAGAAAAGCCAAATAGAATGAGAGGAGTGGATTGTAACAAAAATTCTATTATGTTTTGAGTATGATCTTCTCCTTTCATCTCCCATCTTCTTTACTATTCCATAGAGTGATTCGTATTAAGAAATCGTGTTGTGACGCTCAATTTCGCAAAGTCCATTTTCGATTAATTAATGATTTTTTGCAACCATTTTTTTTCGTTTTAGTTTATCAAAGCAAAGGTAAATGTATGTAAAGATAGACATTCATGCATTCATTAAACCTAGATATTGTTAGCCCGATACAAATCAAAGATGAATATGCGGAAGCAAAAGTTTTGGTTTAAAATCATGCATGAGCCTACTATCTATACCTATCCTGTGTATAGATGTACAAAAGTGGGTACGTAAAATAAAACCCTCAAAATGCAAGCTAGGAGCCAACCTAACACAACACCTTTATCACCTCCGAGCCCGCTCAAAAAATGTCCCGTAGCCTCTATTGTCGCTCTGCACAGTCATCACAAACAAGCATGCACGTGAGTATTACATAGCCAGTAAGTGCACCTACAATCACACTTACCAAAGTAGTTAATACTTAAGTACTTCGTTGCTAAGGTGCGTTAGGTAATTTGAACGTTTCGGATAGGAAATTCATCCTAAGTTAACTAATTCAGTAATTGTTAGTTCATTATTCAAGAGTAAGGATCATACATCCTAGTTATACCAAACTACCTCACGTTAGGTCGGTTATTAATCTTCGATCGCCCTAACACATATAAATTTTCAAGCTGGAATTTACATGGGAATGGCCTGCCCAGGCCGTTCTCCTGGCCCTTCTCCCTCTCTGGATTTCTTCTTAGGTAGAACGGTTTGGGGAACGGTTTGCACAGACCGTTCCTTAGCCCGTTCTGACCTTTTGCAATGACAATGGAAGTGGAACGGCTTGGAGAACGGGTTTCATAGACCGTTCCTCAGTTTGTTCCGATCTTCTGTTTTTAGAAAACAGCAGAATTTACACCTAGAAAAACCTCATACAACAAACTCACATCATTTATAGCAACTTCCAAACAATTCAATCACAAATTTAGGCAACAGTCGTCAACCAATGTTCACACCAACAATAATCATAAATCATCTCGTGTACCACTCTAAATTCATTGAACTTTTCACATAACCTCAACTATAACACCATAGGCATTTGCACTCAAGCATTTCACAACTCATCAAAACCTTCACACACACTCCATGTTCATCCAAAACATCTCAATATTTAAAATGCACATGTATGTACTATGAATGCTAATGCGATTCACACAGATGCATGCCTCGGGGCCTTTCCTACGCTCGTGAGAGAGAGTCCACTCTCATAAATTTTGGCCAATCCCCCTTATATAATTTGAACTCTTGCTCATTAGGTCAATACCCCTAATAGTATAAAGAGCTTTCGCTTAGTTGGGTCAATCCCCCTAATAGTAACTAGCTTTTGCTTAATTGGGCCAATCCCCTTGATAATAACGAGCTTTCGCTCAATTGGGTCAATTCCCCTTATCATAAACACACAGGAATGTTCATGCTCATTCATATATCTTGAATGTATGAAATGTCACAAATTTCATTCTCAACTTAAATCATCTCAACAACACCATTCACGCACATCTCACATGTTTCTAACCACACAATGCTCACAAATCATTCATCTCATAATATCATCACATCAAGCATCCAATACAAACCATACCAAAACAAGCATTTATTCAAACAAGCACAACTAACATAATCCGTAACATCATCTTATCAATCTTCACAATGATACCAATTAAGTCCGTTTTTAAATGACACTTTATCGCACATTTCAACATGTCTAAATCAAATATAGTTAACTGTACAAAATCAAATATATTTAACCGTACAGAAGCAAGACATACAATGGTAAGTGTGGATTCAGTGCACTTACCTCGTAATCAGTGTAGTCGGTTCTCGGCTCAACCTCGGCTCGAGTTCTGAGCACTACCTCCTACACAAAATGACCCACATTTTCCATATTAAACACGTATCTAAGCTACATTTCACATTCACATGCTCTTTTCCACAAAATCCCCAATTTTCCAAAATCCTAGAATCTCTCATTCTCACCATTTTCACAATACAAAGCTAAATACATATGTCATTATGATTAACCATACAACTCTGCAAAACCCTACACAAAACTCACCCTACTTCGTATAAATTTCATAAATGTTAGGACTTACCTCTCTGAAATCCGATTGGAAACCCTAGAGCTCGCCTAGGTTGTGCTCCTCTATGAATCCTATAAATCTTTATATGTGAGAAGCAAGGTTTTTAGGGTTTGGAAGACGTTGGAAGGTGTTTTTAGGGTTTGGGGATGAGAGGAATTGGCTGGGATCTTTTGGGTTTTGAAAATAACTTTCTCTCTCTCTTAGTTAATGTAAACACTCGTTTTATTTTGAATTCCCCCAACCAGAACCGTTTGGGTGGTCGTTCCAGGCATAATTCGGCATTCCAAATTTACACATCTCAACAGGGGAGAACGACCATAGGAACGGTTTGTCAAGGTCGTTCCCTTGGCCGTTCCAGGCCACTGTTCTGCCAATTTTTTGCTAAAATTTATGCTACAGTTTTTGGGGCGTTACACATGTACTCAATGATTAGGTTAATCTGTCATAAATTGTCATCCGAGAGCAATAGTCTAGTTACAATTTAAGAACATTGGGCTTTCCTTTTTCATTTTTTCACAGAGTAATCACAATATGGTTTATGTCAAACACAATTAGTGAGAAAACAAAAGTTCAGATACACATTGCTTACTATGTTCTCTATATTCTTCTTGTGTTTGCTTCTATTTGATCTTCCCCAAATGTTTTGGCCATGCCAAAATTCAAAACTTTCAGATTCAATATATTATCTAGCAGAAAAAATAGGCATATGTCTACTTTTATATTTTATAGTGTGTAAATGTCATCCTTTGTTTTTGGATGTGTGAAAATGGCAGAATAGTATAATTTTCTTATGGTTATGCTTGATGTTTAAAAAAATTAGAAATACCCACTTGATGAGTTTGTGTAACAATCAACTATCCATTAAATTTAAACAGTTATCATGAACAATAAACATAGATAACTTCCTTGTTAAATCGTAAAACTAAGGAAGCAACATTTTTTTTTGGCAGAAAGTAGAATCATATCATTAAATCATGAGCCAAACCAGCAAGAATACAATTCGGAGCTATGAAACCCCAATTATGGAAACCCGGAAGAGAACCCCTTGCCCTTACAAGAGAATGAGCAACGAGATTCGCGGATCTCCGTACAAAGACAACTCTAACATCCTCTAGAGTTGTTAAAATATCCTTACAGTCTAAACCCAATAAACCATAATTTGGTTTAGTTTCTTCTCCAAACGCCATCGACTCGAATGAATCCAGCCACCAAAACCTATCCAATCTGAACCGAAAACATCAATCAGAAACTAAACCAAATTCAAACCTTCATTCACCAGTGTCCACATTCTCACCAACAAAAACGATTTTCACAAACCCAATGAACAAACCCTGACGATGAGATCACCACACGAATCACCTTAATCCAAAGCTAAAATGAAAAAAGTAAGAAAACAAGCCTGACCCAAGG
>CANYCX012738226.1:0-10321 GCA_948193385.1 Breynia disticha f. nivosa
AGTGAGGTTATATTAATGGTCAATTTAATTGGGTTTTGTATAATGATGGAGTAGGGATTGATGATAGGAAATTGTTTAGGGTTCGGAAGGGAAATCGGAGGGAGGAAGGTATAGTTTGTGTATCGGATAATAGAATTCGTATAAATATACCTAAATTAGGCTATTTGAGAAGTTGTAGGTGTTTAGTAAAAAGAGAATAATTGAATTAAGTGAAGGGTAGGTAGGAAGAGTTAATGAGGAAAGAGAAATGGAAATGGAATTATGAAACATATATATATAACCGTAACAGCATCATTTATTTATCGTCTAGTAATCTTGTATGCATAGATATAATTAATGTAATTTTTAATTGTGATTAGGAGGACTTAATCAGGGCGTGGGTTGTTTTCAGCCTGGACGTTAGACGAGTCTTGCGGGGTAAGTAACAAGAATGCAACCATCCTTGTGTGTGATTTTGTGGTAGATAATTGTTTTGGTATGATTGTTTAGTTGATTTGATGTTAATGATAATGGTGAGATGGGATTGTTGTATATGACAATGAATGTCATGTGTGTGAGTTGTGATTAAGTACTTTATGGCATGTTGTTTTGATTATTTTGTGATGGTCATATATATAATGATAACATGTTGGAAATGTTATGTTGTTTGGATTGCTTGTATGCCATTTTGGATTGGATGTGATAAATTGTGGGTGAGTGGTTGTTTAAGAATCACAATTGTATGGATATATGACCAATATGTATGATTTTCATCTTAAATGGTGAAATTGAATGTTGATAAAATTGATGGTATGTTGATGGCACATAGTGTACATGACATTCATACACTTAGGTTCTTAGTGAATATGAGTCACTATATGGTTATAAGAATCTCAGTGAATAAAGGAATTGACGAGGGAGTGGTTATAGCACTTCATGTGCAAACAGTCGGTGCTTTGCGCATACTGTTATTTTGACATTCGGTGCTTTGTGCATAATGTCTGAGTGCTTAACGCACAATATTTTGGATAGTATATAAAACATGTTATTCCAGGCACAGTGGTTGATATTCATTATACAGACGTGTATACGAAAGTGCCAGGCCAAAGTAGGGAAAATAAAGTCCAAAATAGAGCGAATACTAGATATCCATTTTATATAACCAAAACTCCAGACCGAAAGGTCCGTTTGCAAACGTCGGTGTATGGCCAAAATAGGGCGTTATTTAAAATCAAGTGAAAGTGTAAACTAACACAGAGAGTTGCATTTACGGGTCACATGATCATGAAATGATGTTGTTTGTGAAAGTTTTAAGTTTTGGATATGAAATATCGTGAATGTTATGTGATATGCGAATTTGAAGTTTGGATGATTTGGAATGGATCATATTATGAATGAATTATATGATGTGATGATTTATACATTTGTTGAGTTTGTGGCATGCTTATAATGATGTTATGAATGTGTTAAGGTATGTTTTGGAATTGGTATGTGTATTGAATGATTGAATTCATGAGAATTTGTGTTTTGGTATGTTAATTGTTGTGTTGAAATGTTGTGTATTGAATGCTGGAGGGTTACATGGACAGGAAGAGAAATACACGGACCAGACCGTGTAGTCTCAAATGCCCATATACCTGCACTGGTGAGGTACACAGACAAGAAGGAAAGTACACAGACCAGCCCGTGTTCTGAGCTCGAGTCCGTGTACCAACACTGGTGTGCTACACGGACCAGCACTGAACTACACGAACCAGACCGTGCTTAGTGATGACCGTGTAGCAGGTCAGCCAGGCCAGAATTGACTGTTTTTGTCGGCTTATTTCTAAATTAATCGTGTATAAATGTTGGAATAGATACAATTGAGTTTTTTATGATTGAATTGGGTTTGCTAATTGATTGTGATGGGTTGTTAATGGTGATTTAATGTGATATTTGTGAATGATTGTGGGATGGGTGTCCATTTGGTAAGTGTTATTTATTGGGTCTTGCGACTCATTGCATTTTATGCCTACTGTGTGGGCAGAGACCTGAGGTGACGTGTGGAATCAGAGAGTACATAGTTTTTGGGTGATTCTGACTCAGTTTTTGGGTTGTTGACTTGAAGCTAAGGTGGGCGGAGCACTGGATTTTTTTCTCTCCTGTTTTTACATATGTTTGGAAAATGTATTTGATATCTTACGTTTTGGAAGGGTTATGTTTGAAATGGGATTAACCTAGTTTCTTTTCCTATATAACCCTTAACAAGTTTGTAAAAAGTTTTGTAAAAAAATGTTAGTAATGATGTATGAATGTAAGTTTTATTCAAATGAATGTGTGAATGGTTGTGTTTAGAATTTGAAAACTATCTATTAAACTCATGATGTCCAATATTTAATTGTCTCCTTAAAAGAAATTATAATTATAACATTAGGTGATAGTTAAATTTTGGGTGTCACAAGAGGAGTGGTTTTAATGGGAGGAAAAGGGCAGATGTGGTCTACTATTACTGTCAGAAGAAAGGGAACATGGCTAAATACGGTTACAAGAAGAGAAGTGATGAGGTTAGGGCTCAACACACTCAAAGTAGTGTTGGGGATAACCAGGGGAATGCTAGTAGGAGCAAAGGTCGTGGCGCATTCTCTAGGAGTGTTGGATCATATTCTAAGGGTCCTCAAACTACCTAGATACCAGCACCAGTAGCACCTCAGTCAAGATTTTATGTTATAGCTGAAGGAGATGATATGGATGACCCAAATGTCATTTCTATTACTATTTACATTTTGGGTATATCTAGTTACATGCTTATAAACTCTGGTGCATCATGTTCATTT
Source organism: Breynia disticha f. nivosa (assembly GCA_948193385.1). Lineage (NCBI taxonomy): Eukaryota > Viridiplantae > Streptophyta > Magnoliopsida > Malpighiales > Phyllanthaceae > Breynia > Breynia disticha. Next base: position 2,793 of record CANYCX012738226.1, read on the forward strand.
ATAGATTTTGATCACGCATTGAAACTAAATGTGAGGGTAGAAACTCTGATTATGTTATAGTTGTGACAATGCCATATGGGGAAGTAGTTAGGGTGAACACTGTACTGAGATCATGTCCTATTGTTATAGGAAATTTTGAATTTCAAGTGGATTTGGTAGCAATCCATTTGAAGGACTTTGAGCTGATTCTAGGCATTGATTGGCTCTCTAAGCATAGAGCGATGGTTGATTGTTTCTCAAAAGAAGTCTCGATTGAGGTCAACGGGCGGAAGGAGACTATTTTTGTGGGAGACAAAAGAGTGGTACCTTCTTGTTTGATCTCAGCGGTGGAAGCGATAAGTTTAATGAAAGAAGGTTGTGAGGCATATCTTGATAGTGTGGTGGACACTACACAGCCTAGTGTGGGATTTTTGGAAGTTTCGGTAGTATATGAGTACCCGCATGTTTTCCGGAGGACCTTCCCAGACTTCCCCCTAGTAGAGAGGTAGACTTTGAAATTGAGACCGTACTAAGAATGGCTCCTATATCAATATCACCCTATGGAATGGCTCCAGCCAAGTTGAATGAGTTGAAGAAGCAACTGGAAGAATTACTGGATAAAGGATTCATTAGGCCTAGTATTTCTCCGTGGGGAGCACCCATATTGTTTGTTAAGAAGAAGGACGAAAGCATGAGGTTATTCATTGATTACCGCTAGTTGAATTGGTGACGATACAGAACAAATACCCGCTACCCCGAATTAATGATCTTCTAAATCAGTTGAAGGAGAAGTGGTTTTCTCCAAAATCGACTTACGGTTAGGGTACTGGCAGTTGAGAATAGAGGAGAACTCAGTGCCTAAAACGACATTCTGAACTAGATATGGCCACTTTGAATTCACAGTGATGCCATTTGGGCTGACAAACGCTCCAGCAGCTTTAATGTCCTTAATGAATAACATTTTCCAACCCTATCTGGACACCTTTGTGGTGGTTTTCATTGAATACATTTCGATATATTCGAAGAGTATAGGTGAACACGAGGAGCATTTGAGAGTAGCTTTGCTGCTTTTGAGGGACAACCAGATGTATGCTAAGTTTTTGAAGTCTGAGTTTTGGCTTGAAGAGGTTGCATTTTTTGGGCATATGATCTCTGGACAGGGTGTGCAACTAAGTCCTTGAAAGATTAAGGTAGTGAAGGAGTGGAAGGCTCCAAAGAATGTAATTCGAAGTTTCTTAGGTTTGGCGGGCTATTACTAAAGATTCATTCAGGATTGCTCGATACTCGCGAGACCTTTAACTAGCTTATTTAGGAGAGATGCCAAATTTGAATGGACTGAGAAATGCCAAGAGATTTTCGTAGAGATTAAAAAGAGGTTTACTGAAGCACCAGTGTTGACTCTACCATCAGAGGAATATGAATATGTGGTGTATACCGATGCATCTTGGATGGGTCTAGGTGGTGTTTTGATGCAAAATGGAAAGGTTATAGCATATACTTCAAGACAATTGAGGCCATATGAGCTCAATTACCCAATGCATGATTTAGATATTGCAGTGATAATCCATGTTTTAAAGACTTGGAGGCATTATCTTTACGGAGAAACCTTCAAGATCTTCACCTATCATAAGAGTCTGAAGTATATAACCACCCAGAAGGAATTAAATCTTAGGTAAAGACGGTGGAATGAACTGTTAAAGGACTATGACTGTTCAATTGAATACCACTCGAGAAAGGCTAATGTTGTAGTCGATGCCTTGAGTAAGAAGTCACAAGTGAAGGGTGATGCTATTTCTTACAATGTGGAGTCATTGTTTGCAATAAGGGAGCTACAGATAGAACTTCAAGTGATTGAAGAGGAGCTGTTAGCTAACATATCGGTGAGACCGTTAATCCAAAAGAGGATAAAAGAGCGACAAATGGAGGATGAAAAGCTATTGATCGCTAAGAAGAAGGTGGAAAGGGAAAGAGACACACAATATCTGCTTAATGAACAAAGAGTTCTATACTACGGAAAGAGGCTATGTGTGCTTAATTTTTTGGAGCTTAAGGAGGAAATTATGTAGGAAGCTCATTCCTCGAGGTATTTTGTGCATCCAGGCAGCACAAAAATGTATAGTGATTTGAAACAGTTGTATTAGTGGTTGGGTATGAAGAAAAGAATCGCAGAATTTGTGGCTAAGTGTCTGAATTATCAGCAAATCAAAGCTGAACACCAAGCTACAGCTGGAAAGCTTCATTCTTTAGCTATTCCACAATGAAAATGGGATCGAATAACCATAGATTGGTTGGTTTGCCTAGAACCTTCCAGAATCATGATGCAGTATTGGTTATTGTGGATAGATTGACAACGTCTGTACATGTTCTAGCTATCAAATAAGATGATTCTTTGGACAAGCTGGCGGAAAACATGTGGTAGAAGTGGTTAGACTTCATGGAGTGCCAATTTCAATTGTTTCTAACAGAGATCCTTGATTTACTCAGCACTTCTGGGGTAGTTTACAAAAAACTGTGGGCACTATACTTGACTTTAGTATAACTTTTCACCTCGAGACGGATGAACAGTCAGAAAGGACGATACAAACTCTGGAGGATAGGATGAGAGCCTGTATTCTATAGTTCATAGGCAACTGGGATGAGCACTTGCCAATCATAGAGTTCGCTTACAACAACAGCTATCATTCCAGCATTGGAATAGCATCTTACATAGCTCTATATGGCAGAAAGTGTAGAAGTCCAATATTCTATGATGTCAAAGGATTGAGACAGATTGAAGGACCAGAATTAGTGCGGAAAACTGTGGAAAAAATGTATGTGATCAAGAAGTGTATTAAGGCTGCCCAAGACCGACAGAAGAGCTACTTCGATAAGCATAGATGGGAGATCACCTATGAGGTAGGTGAGAAGGTTTTTCTTAAAGTATCACCCTGGAGAGGAGTTTTGAGATTTGGAAGGAGCGGGAAGCTAAGCCACAGGTTTATTGGCTCTTATGAGATCGTTAAAAGGGTAGGACCCTTGGCTTCTCAACTTAGACTACCGGATGAACTTTCTCGGTTACATGATGTTTTTCATAGAAGTATGTTGAAGCGGTATAGATATGATCCGAACCACATTCTTAAGGAACTAAAAGTGGAGATTTCATAGGATATAACGTATGAAGAGGAACCTATTAAAATCCTCAATCCTATGGTTCGTCGGTTAGAGAATAAGGAGATTCCGATGGTCAAAATGAGATGGAGTTTTCATTCCCCAAAGGAAGCTACATGGGAAGTGGAAGAGGAGATACACAAGCGCTACCCTCACTTATTTTCGGAATCAGGTACGATTTAAATTTCGAAGACAAAATTTTCTTAAGAAGGGTAGATTGTAATGCCCCAAAATTTCTATTTAATTAAAATTTAAAAATAACATGCACAGAAAAATGAGGGAAAATGTTTCGCGTTTTATTTTGCTAATTAATTAAGTGGAAAAGCTGAGAATTTGATATACTGGGAATTGGATAATTTGGGAAAATTACAAATTTTGAGAATTTAAGAGATCGAAACTTATGTGGGCTGAGTTAGAAGGGAGATGACGAATTTAATAGTGGACCGAGCCTAAAAAAACCACCAAGCCAAACCATTTCATCACCAAAACCCTTTTTCTTCCCTCCTCCCCTCACCACTCACACGATACACTTCTTATTCTTCTTCCCTTGACTAAAAATCTCATTCCACAATCAACCCTCACAAATTTCTATAGCAAGGAGTGTTCCAAGGTGTGATTTTGGGGTGTTTCAAGGTAAGTTTCTTTCCTTTCTTCCTCATTCCCGTTTTTTCCTAAAAGCCCTAAGTTCAAACCCCCATAATTCTTCCATTTTATTTCCAAATTGAGAAAATAAGAGCTTGTTGGAAAGCTTAAACCCTCTACTATCCATTATTTCTTATTTTTTATGTTGAATCATTGACTAGTAGCTCAAAATCGATGGGAGAAAGGTGACCCTGCACATTGATGAGTTGGGAGTTTGTTGCATTTTGTCACTTGGGTAAGTTTAATTGGAGTATATTGGAAGTGATTTAGGTGTTGATTTGGTTGGATTTTACAATGTGTGTGAGATTGTAGCAAGGATAGTAATTGGCTAGGTTTTGAAAGCAAAAATTGTGAGCTAGGATAATTTGATGTGTTGGAGGGTATTGAACATTAAATTATACATAAACAAACTTGTCTAGGGCATTAATGTAGGTTGGGTCTGAAGGAAAGTAAGAATGGTGGTGCTAGGTAGACATTAATGAAGTGGTTGGGGAGAGAGTAATGAACCTAATGTAATATAAGCACATTTTAGGCATTGTTCATTCATTTTACATAAATATATATGAACATAAAGTTTATGTAAATTTATAATTTCAATAATAGGGAATTTAGATCGCTGCAAGGAAGCTCTTCGATCGAGCCGCTAGGTTCTTTTTGAGATAAGTAGCATAAGCACAACTTCCCTTGTATGTATGTTGTTGAGTGTTGGATGGTGGTTTGATTGGAAATTGATGCTTAATTCGATATGGTTTGTTTGAGAAGTGTGAATGTTGGTTGGGATTGTTTTGTATGTGAATTATTTGGTTGATGAATGTGTTTGATGTAAATGAGTAGGATGGAATGTATAATAAGAAGGCTAATTGCTTGTTATGCATGAGTGTGTTGAATGAGAAATATGGTATTGTGTTTAAGTGATGCACGTACATGTGTGGTAGATGTTTGTGCTTGTCTGAAGGGTTATATGGAAAGATGAATATATAGCTTAAGGGTTAATGCTTATATGATGGTGTGCATGGATTGAATGGATAAATGGTGAGTTTTATGGATGGTTGTTGTCATGCCATGTTGGATATGTTTAAATGATTTTGGTGAAGTGCAGTGTTGTAGCATTTTGGAATGTGTATATGTATGGGATGAGTTGTGTATTGTTATAAATGTTATAAGTGTTGTTTTTAGGCTTGAATGCTGGGAGAACGGGTTTGGAAATAGGTTCCAAAAAATGTTTTACAAAACGTTCCACTTTCATGGTCAATTTTTTCCTTGGAAACGGTTTGTCAAAACCGTTCCATAAAATGTTCCCATTCTAGAACATTTCTCGAAGGGCGAAACGAGTTTGAAAACAGTTATGCAAACTGTTTCACAAACCATTTTAGTTCTAGAAATTTTCTCAAAGGACCGAACGGGTTTGGAAATGGGTTATGAAAATTGTTTCCCAAACTGGTTTAGTTCTAAGACCAATTTGTGTAGAACCAAACAGTTTAGGAAACGATTTTGGAAAACAGTTTCCCAAACTGTTCCCAACTAAGACTATGTGTATTATGCATGTTGTTGTGCGAGTATGTTATGAACTTGAAGAAGTGCTGATTCTAAATGATGAATTGTATGGAAATGGCCTTATAATGAATGTCGCGCGTTATGAAATTGATATACAGGTGGATTGAATATGTGTGGTATTTCCATATCCTCAACTCTTATATACAATTTTATTTGATTAATGAAATATGTATATTTTAAAATTTTATGTACATACATAGGTTTTATTCAAACCCTTGTACTTTCAACTGTTTCTACAAACTTTTGATTTCCATGTTAGAGTACTACTTGGGAGAAATGAATATATATACAGAAATAAGTAGTAGTCAGATTTGGGGTTCACATCATAAACATTTTACAAGGTGAGTTGCACAAAAGTGAGATAAATTTAGGACCTTGTGTGTGTGAGTATGACAAGTCTACCAATTCCATACCTTCAATTCTTTTAGAACAAATCAATTCACATGATCAATATTGAAAATAAATCCAAAGTTGAATGTACTCATTCATTACTAATTATATTACTTTCTTATTCTCTTTTTCTAATGTAATTTTTCTTATACTGTTATTTCATGCATAAGTACTTCCTTCTCTAGGTAGCTTCCCCTAGTAGAATCACAAAATTAAATGCTTGCTTTAGGCATTTAATTCCAGGCATTCGTAGAAAACACCTAATTCCAAAGGTATGTGTATTCTCATATTCATTGATTAAAGTATCAGTTCCTTATGATTTTATTTCTCCTCTTTTTTTAAAGGAACATAATAACAATTTATAAGAACTCTCCTATCAAGAAGACCAATTCAATAAAAATCAATATTCTTCAAAAATTTTAGGAAATGAAAGTTGATAAACCTCGTCACATTTAGTGATCAGTAAACTAATCCTAAGAAAATTTAATCATAAGTGAATAACAGAATTCAACACTCACAAAATATCTATGAATATCATGCCAATCCACATTGATAACCTTGACTAATTCATCATTGAATTGCATTTGCCTAAAAGTGGTAATGATAGATTGAAAGATGATCACGACAAAATATGACTCAAACATATGTTAAGAGATAACATTACACAATTATACAAGGTATTAATAAAATAAAACAAAAGATCACACATAGATGTCTGTAATGTGCCAATAAACTCCCCACTCTTAGGACACACAACGTCCTCAGAGTGCGGAGAAAGAGGTCAAAAGAAAAAAAACAAGTCATGGATACATGGAAGAGGAATAATAAAAATATAAAGAGGAAGGAAAAGAAATGCTCAATCATTCGATGGTGATGGAGGAGGTGATGGAGGTATACCAAAGTGCTGATAAATACCAGTCAAGGCAAAGGATAAACGATACTAAAGGGACTCATCCATTTCCTAATGCATCTTAGCTCATAGAATGGCAAACTGGTCCGGTGAAAAATAAGCAAGGCCAAAATGAGATGGTTGATCGTGGTAAGAAGGACCAATTGATGGAGTAATAGAAGAACTGATAGAGGTGGCGAGAGGGATCGTAGGGTCATCGTCATCATCATCATCTGCATCCTTCTAAGCAGCTACCACCCAACACTTAGGTGCAGTGGAGGGGCTCTAGGGAGAGTGTATACCATATGGTTATTAATAACATAGTAAATCGATATATCTACTGTAACGCCCCAAAAATACCCTATTAAAATTTGAGGAAAACGTCGAAAAATGCCCGGAAAATGGCTGGAAACGGACAAGGAACGGCCTACATGGCCGTTTCCCCCTAGAACCCAATCTCCAGAGTGGAAACGGGCGGAGGGAACGGCCAAGAGGCCGTTTTCCTGGGCCGTTTGCCCACTTCTGGCAGACTCATTAGAACAGACGCGAGTTCATTCGGGGAAGGAGAAACATAAGCTCATTTCCGTCCGAAAACACCCAAAATCGACCCCAAACCTTTCTCCCACGTCCAACCTTCATTCCAAACACGTTGCCCCATTAAAATCGACCAAAAATCGACCCAAATCCGTTGATTTTCCTCCTCCTTGGGTCACCTCTTGCCCATTCCGAAAAAAAAGAGAATTAGGTAAGTTTTGGAAAATTTTGATTTTTTGAGAGTGGAATTTAGGTACATTGTATAGCTTTGTGTTGGGTTTTTGTTCTAGGATGGTTTTCGATAAATGGTTGGGCTTAGAAACTCGTTTTGGAGAGGATCGAAAGGTTAGGGTTCGAGAGAAAAATGAGGGTTTTGTACGATAAGTAAATAGAA
>CANYCX012738292.1:0-13043 GCA_948193385.1 Breynia disticha f. nivosa
TATATAATACAATAGCTCAATATAAACTGACAATCCACGCCAAAGATAATATTAGAGTCCCCCATTTACATTGATTTAGTTGTCTCTCACATTGTTTTGATAATGCGTAGCTCTAGCTTCCTCATTCTTTTTCTTAAAACAGTCTTTACTCGAATGCCCTTTCTTATGACAGTAGTAACAGATGGTATTTGACCGACTTTTTCTTTCAAACCCTCTTTGTTCACTATTTCCACTGACTCGGGTCCGCTCATCTTCCCCACTGTTTCGAGATTATTGAACCTTTAATTCATCAACTCTTTTCTTATTACAATCTCGTCTTATATGACTAGACTTCCGACAGTCAAAACAAATGAGGTTTTTCCTACTAATTCTCTTCAATTCGCCTCTCACTAGGCTGAGAGAAAGGTCTTCCAGTAGAGCTCTCTCCTCTGCTACCCAGCTTCTGAAAATCCTTTATCACTCTAGACTCCTGGACAATAGGACTCTTTACATCAACGAACATTCCTTCAGGCCTCAACTCTTCAACCTCTGAAGGCTTCTCATCCACCAAAGTCTCAATCTGTTTATCGTTCATAGAGCCCTCAAACATATGGGTTTGTAACAATTGTTCCCTAACATTTTCCTATACCGGATCTAAGAATTGGTGTACAACCTGAGGATAAGCTTGGGCTTGAACATTGGAAAGTACTTGCTCACTTGGTATAGGGGTATTTGCGTTCCCCTGTATCGACTCGACAGTATTAGCGTTGGTAGGTACACTCTCTCCTTTACTTTCTTCCATTCTAATTTAAGAAAACAATTAAGATTTTCATTTTGGCTATATGGAAGTGAAAAGTACATGACTAGTATACATATATGCATGCTATGAAAACCGATTTGGAAATTTCCAAATTAAATCCATCATATCAGGAACCGAGTTTTATTAAAACCTAGGCTCTGATACCACTAAATGTGATGCCCAAATTTTAATACCATTTCATAATTTAATTTCTTGTTTTCCAAGAAATGGCATTCAAACTTGAACATCATTTTTGTTTTTAGAAATAATTATAATTTAAATAAAATACTTGAGAAGAAAATAGGAGAAATAAAAATTTAATTCTGTTTCGATAAAATACACACGTCTTGAAAACTCAAAAATATTTACGCAGCTTGCGTAAATAAGCTCATACATCTTAAACATTTAAAAAATATATATATTACAGGTTATGCAAGAAATGAAACTAAAAAAATATTTTAATCATAACCATATAAAAATACAACAATGCACTATGTATACTTTTGTCATGTACAAGGAAAATTTTCTAACTTAGTATATTACACACTTTATTGGTCAATTTCCAAGCATTCTTACATTTAATCATTTTCAATAATAATTTTTCACATATTCACCCGCAATTAATTAATCATATTAATTTTATTTCAATTTATGAACATATACATCGTATTAATTAAAATCATAATCTTATAATTTATAAATTTAAGAAAATTGTCAAGCACAAGTAAAATCTTCAAATATAAATTTTTGTCATTCATATGAGATTAATGTTAATTAATTATATATTCATTTTAATTCAAATTATACATATTTTCATAATACGAAACATGATTATAAACGTAATTTTCATAAATTATTATTATTTAATATACCTACGAATAATATTTTCAAGATTTTCAAAACAAGTCAGGTCAAAACGCGGTGTCGTTCTATACTACGCGGTGTGGAGGGAGACTACGTGGTGTCGTGCCCACTCCATGTAGTATGGTCAAACAGACGCGCGGTCAAAATAAAACTACGCGGGGTCAGGGCGAACCCGCGTACTGAGGGGCCACCCCGCGTAGTCAGGTATGAATCCGCGTTCTAACCTGACCATCTGCATACAAACTTGCTCAAAACATACCAAAACACATGTAAACTTCACATATCAATCCCTTAACATAAATCAACACCATTTTCATCAATTTCCTACACAATTTCTCACATAATTATTTACCATACATTTCAATTTCAAGAATACAAATTTTAATTTTTATCACAACATTATAATATATCACAAATCCTTCACAAAACATTTATTTCTTTCCCAAGTCATTCCATTTTTCAAACATACCAATAACCGAATGACCCGTAATTTACAGAATATTGGCAACACATTATGTCATTCAAAAATCACACCAATGTTCATAAAAACATGCCAAATATCATAGAAATGAATATGAATGCATGTTCTAATGCATTCTCTATCATGATTTCACACGGGATTCCAATAATTAGACGTATGCAAACGGGCCTTATCGGCCGGGAGTTAAGGTTACATTTACTATGGTCCATAGATTCCTCTTTTTGCCTTTTTATAGGCTTGTTTAACGCCCTAGTGACTAGCACCATCGAACACCTAAAAGTGAACGATAATCTTCCACGGTGCAGCATAACATATGTTTTATATACAACATCAATTTATGTTCCGACAGCCGGTAACCCTCCCTCATTTCATTTTTATGCTCCCAAGAGCCATTATTTTACTTGCTCCCAATGAGCCTCAAATGCATGAATGCTATGTTCATGCTTCACAACAATTAATCATTTTCACCATATTATGACATCATAAATTTATGTCAATCTCAACATAATTTCCAAAAACAATTCACATCAATCCATTTTCAATCAACAACAACAATTTCAGCAAAATTATAATCCATAATTATCTATGTAATTTAAAACATACATTCATCACAACAATTATCTTAAAACCAAATCAAAACATCTCCCTTCATCCATCCTTCCCCCTAACTTCAATTCAACATCAATTCTCAACCAAAAATCTTCATATAATCATAAGTCACTTATTCAAAACTCATTGAACATACATTCCATTCGAAAACATTCTTAACTCATCCAACACAATTCAATCAATTTCAACACATCATTCAATATTTCAAATAACCAATACAACATTTCATTAAAGCATACCACAATATACTCACTACAACAAATCACATATTTTTCATAAAAAAATATATATACGTGATAAGGAAAATGCGCTTGTGTTACTTACCTTTCTAAATCACGCTTAACATCTCCGGCCTCAAGCTCCCCTCCCCGAATTTTAATTTTCCTATTAGACAATTTATAATACACATTTATTATTTAACTTCAATGCCTTGTAAATATTATAATTTTACATATGTATATATATATTTGTATTTATATTTTCTCTTTTTCCTCATTAATTCCATTTTTATTCATTAATTTCCAAATAATTTTTCTAGTCTCTTTTTCCTCTTCCTGAAAACTAATTTCAGTTTATGGTTTAATAAACCATAATTTATCATCATTTTCACCTAAATAAACCATTTTAATCTTCCTTACATAACAATCAACCTAATATCAACATTTTTCAATTTTCGGATTTTTAGACAACCCAGCTAAAATCACCATTTTTCAACAAACTAAAGAATGAATATACATCAAAACTTGCTACCAATGCTTAGTACACATACTAAGCTTTCCAAAGAACCAAATTTCGTACTAAATGGAGCTCTAAACTAAGAATTATAGCATTTCAAACTTAGGCTTCAATTTAATACGGGATTTCAATGTTTTTAAAGAAAAACTTACCAAATAAGAGCTCCCAAGTGATTCCTTAACCTCCTAGCTCCAAGATTATGCTAAGAATTGATGAGTTTGAGTTTGAAAATGGGATTGAAATGGAGGTGGAAGAAGAATTGGTTGAGAGGAAGAAGAAGAGAGAAAGAAGAAAGAAAGAAAAGAAAAAGGAAGGAAGAAAATGAGGGAATTGGTCGGGTGGGTGGAGTTAGTGCGGAGGAAAATAATTTCCAATCGCCTTGGGTTTATTTTGCTTCGTAATTTATTTACCCGCGACTCCAAATAATTTTCTGATTTAAAAATTGTCGAAAATCATCATCTAAATATAATTGTCTAAATCTTCACATTATTTATTTCTTAACAATTATTCATTTAAAGGTACGCGAGAAACTAATTATCTCCCCGTTCGTATTAATATATTTGTCGTCGTTTTCCGTTCACAATCAACTTAAACATTTCTGAATTTTAATTTTTAAAAATTTTATATTTCCACCCAAACTATTATTTTACATTTTTCATCAAATATAATTCGCGAAAAAATTATACGTATTTTTATGTATTTAAACATATTTTTACTGAAATGTTGCATTTTAGTACAGCTTTTGTGGCAATTAGACAGGATGATTCCTTGGATAAATTGGCAGATATGTATGTGGCTGAAGTGGTGAGCCTTTGTGGAGTGCCAATTTCAATAGTGTTCGATAGGGATCCTCTGTTTACTTCATGGTTCTAGGGTCGTTTATAGGAGCATGTGGGTACTAAGTTGCATTTTAGTGCAGCTTTTCATCTCCAGACTGACTGTCATAAAGGACGATACAGACTATGGAAGACATGATGAGAGCCTGTATTTTAGAGTTCAGAAGCAAATGGGATGAGCATTTTCCATTGAGCTCGACCTCTGAGGTAAGCTCTGGAAAGTATCGATCAACTCTGTAGTCCATTGAAAGGCAGCTACCTATGATCTGCATAATCATTTAAAAACAACAACGGGGTGTGTAGAAACAATACGCAGTAAGTATTCTTAGCTTTAACGTAAATGATGTGCAGGGGGAAGTATATAATAGCACGAGGACGTGAGTATTTATCTTGTCCCTCGGCATCCCCGAATGCCAGACAAAACAATTTCACAGATATCGCATCAGCACACAGCTTTCTTAAACTCTGGCACACAGCAAAATATGATCACACAGATCCAATAGAAAGTACACAGCATAATACGATCACACAGATCAATCAGGAAGCACACAACATTTCCACGTCTTTATTTCACACAGAATTCAATATCGTTTATTCAATATCGTGCACACAGCAAAATACAAACCACACAGATTCAACAATAGCAATCTCAGTCATACATATATGAATATAATGTATGAAGTGCAATGAAATGCAATTTCACATAGAATGACCCAGATATTATCCACTATCGCACGCTGCAGTGGAAATCGTCCTTTATGACACACAATAGAGGTAAGGCATATAGCCTGAGCACACAGCTCTGAGCAAAGATAGTAAATATGGACTACCACACACAACAGTCCAGGAAAACACATAGTAATCCTTTTTATATTTTTCTGTCATGCAGGCTCGTGTCATACAAATATGTAAATGTATGAATGTAATCAATATGAATATCATTCGTAATCTTACACAACATTGAATGATATTACTCCGTAGACAGCTTAGCAAATAACATAGCACACAGCAAAGCACACAGCCAAAACATTTAAACTCAGCTCACACAGAGAAAATCAGACAATACCACATAGGTATTCATTCAATATACGATTCAATCATACTAATCAAACATAACTCATATCATTTCCAATATCAATCTCAAAAACAAACATTTCACATTCACTAAGCTTCATCTAGCAACTCAACAATTCATTATAAGCATCTTTGTTATACTTTACTTAATCAACGTAATTTTAATTAAATTACGATCTAATTTAGTAAGCGTAAGAACACTTACACGTAAGCCCTAAATACTTACCTCGAAAACAAACAAATAATAATCAACACTAGCTCAACAGCATCCCAGTCGTCGTACAGATCCTCCTGTACGAAATCAATCATATATAATGTATTACTAACCAATTTAAATGTCAATTCTAACTTTAGAATGATTAAATCATCTTATTCCAACCTTAAGTTAACTATATGTCAACTTTTCCATTTATTCTTCTTAACATCCAATCTTCTTCAATTCATTTCTAAACAATTCAGAAGACTTCCTTCAATTCTCAAAATTTATTTATAACCATTTCTAGCAACATTTCCATAGCATATAGCCATAATTCAATTCAATCTAAACCAATTATCAACTTTACCTAAACTTACGTTATACCTCTTTTTTCCATCATTTCTCATCCATAAACTTATCCTAACATAATGCTAATCTCATTCCCAATCTTTCAACATTGTAATTCAAATCAATATCATTAATCTCCAGCAATTAATATCAGATTAAATCTATTTAATCTAACGAAAATCCAACCTTTCGTATGAATCCGCGTTCTTTGCCTCCCATGCCCTGTTCTTTTCATTTTCAGGGTTTTTCGATTTTCCTAGATCGTTTTGCATCAACCTTTGATTAACCTTTCGTATATCTTTATATATCAACATTTAAACACATATTTATCGTCATTTTACGAAGAAAAATCTTCAGAATGTTACAATTCTGCTATCCCCTACAAACAATACCTCTTTACACCCCTCAACCTCAATTAATACTTCTTTGGAAAAACAATCTAGGACATCTCTATGTTTCGAGAGCCAGTCCATATCTAAAATCAATCCAAAATTCTCCAAGCGAAGTACCACCAAGTGCACATGAAATTTACGGTTACCTATTTCTATAGGACATTATTTCACTACTTTCTTCACTTGTACTATCGCTTTGGATGGCATCGATACCTCTATCACATAGTCTAAAGGCTGTACCCCCACATTATATCTCATGACATAGTCGTAGTCAATAAAGGAACATAATGCACCCGAATCTAAAAGCATTTGTATAGGAAAGTCAGAAATGTAAACCGTACCAGAGATAACCTTAGGATCCTCAACCGCATCAGCCAGGGATATTGCATACACTTTGGCTTATGGTACTGCAGTGACTGGTGGTTGGTTGGGACGATAACCTCTAGCATACGATCCCACTCGCCCAGAGTAGGATCCTCTGCCTCTACTTCCAGCAACACTCCTTTGATTGTCCCCACACTACTATGGGAATTTTTAGCTCTAACTTCATCATTCTCCTTCTGTAAGAAATTCTTTGCTATATGCCCTTTTCTCTGGCAATAATAGCAAACTATTTCATCCTTTCTCTGGCCACTTGAGACACTTTTCTCACTAGGTCTCGAGAACGGTCCCCAGCAGAACCTGCTCCCCTACTGCCAAACCTCTTGAATTTGGTCACTCCGGACCCTTGAGCACTTGTACTCTTAGCTCCTCCAGAGCTTCCTTCATGCTTAGCTTTGGCGGTTGTGACATGCCAAGAGCTTTCTCGGCTCGTAAAGCAGCTGTCAACAGAGCTGAATAAGTTGGGGGTTGCCACTTCCTTTGCTGCATACCGAGAAAGAAGAGTGAACTTCACCTTCTAATCTGCTACAGACATATCCCCCTACTCCAACCTCAGAAATTCAGCCTTTTTCTCCCTTCTGTACAGTAGTGGAGTGTACTTCTCTACAAAGACCTTCTAAAACTCCTCCGACGTCATCACGAGAGGCTCTATAAAACTTTTGGGAACCATTTCCCATTAGTTGATCACTTTACCCTCCAGTAAGGATGTAGCGTACAACACCTTTTGCACAGAGGTGTATTGCATTCTTCTTAGCACTCGTTCTGTGTCCCTCATCCACTCCTCAACAATGGAGGGATCAGTTGTGCGTGCAAAAGGCTTCCCTCCCAACTTCTAAATTTGCTCATAGTTCTTGTCGATAGAAACCCTCTAAGTTCAGGGTAACTGTTCCCTCACAGTAACTCCTATAAGATCTAGGAGTTGTTCTACAGCTTGAGGCTGAGCTTGGCCTTGGCCTTGGCCTTGTGGATTCAATGGTGCTTGCTCACTTGCTATAGGGGCATTCACATTCCCCTGTACCGACTCGAGAGGTCTGGCAGCTTGATGGCCACTTTCACCTTGTCCTTCTTCCTTTCTATTTTTTAAGGAAAAAAACATGGCTCCCATTTAGGCTTTATGGAATTATAATGTACATGACAAATTATAACATATATGCATGCTATGTAAAAACAGTTTGGAAAATCCAAATTAAACCCATGATGTCAGGAACCAAGGTTTTTAAAACCTAGGCTCTGATACCACTAAATGTGACCCCCAAATTGGATTATCACTTACTTATTCTCTCTCCTTCTGTCAAGTGACACTCGGACTTGGAAATCAAGTTTTTGTTATAAAGTAATTTGAAATGATTATAAAGGAAATAAGAATGAAATAAATAAGAATAAGCTCATTTTTACTAAATATGCACCTCTCATTTCATTGAACACATTTACAAAGATTTGCGAAGGCCTAGGCCCAATACAATATTAGGTTTACAAAATATTTCAGGTTAGGAAAGAAAAAGAACTAGGCAGATCCTATTTCAATCATAACCTGACAAAATACAAGTAATGCACTATGTATTATATGTCATGTACAAGATAAAATATTCCTACGCAGTGCACCGACCACCTCAGATTCTCTCACAGCAAGTCCTAAACTTGAGCCGCAACGAACCACCTTCGCATCCAAAATTTATCCCCTTTGAGTTCCTGCTGAGCGTGGAAGGCATAAAACGCGTGAGTCATGAAACCCTCTAAGCAACACAACTAGAATGGTCAACTTTCATGCATTTGTATGTTTAGCCACAATGTATATATATATTAGATAACTTTCATCTCTATACCGAAGAATTAAATCATCAAAATATGCGCACAAATAATTGAAATCAATAACTTTCAAAGAATTAAATTTGTAGTGTGATGAACAGTGTCAAACGGTTTGAGGAACGGTCTGGCTAGGTCGTTCTCCAAACCGTTTGGTCATCCTGTCCAGCCATCCAAACCGAACGGTTTGGGAAACGATTTGGCTAGGCCGTTCCTCAGACCGTTTGGTTGTTTTGGATTGTGCAAAATTTCAAACAGTTTGGGGAACGGTTTGGCTAAACCATTTCTCAAACCGTTTGGGTCCCCTAGAATAAAAATAAATGTTGAACAGTTTAGGAAACGGTTTGACAAATCGTTTTGGTCCCCTGCATCCAAAATTTCAACACCTTTGCACTTGATAATTCAACCATTAAGCATCAAAGTTCACAACAACATTTAATGTATCATTCCATACCACTTCAAATCAAATTTGTCATAACCCTATCAAAACATCATGCACTCACTTACAACTAGGAGTTGATCATCAACCATTCACGAGCCATTCAACATGTCACATATACCACAACCAAAATGACCCGTAATCCAATCTCACATAAGTCAATATCAAACCAAATCAACAAGTCATACATACTTAGCAATCCACAAATATGTAATCGTGATGAATTGAGAATTTATGATCTATAATGCATCAACTAGTATGATCACTCACAACCCCAATTCATTTTTCTCATTTATGCCCTTTCTTGACAATTTTATATGACGTTTACAAACGGGCCTCGTCGGCCGAGAGAATAGGTTACAATTACTATGGTCCATATATTTTTATGCCCCTATAGGCTTGATTAATGACCTTACTTGGTCGGCACACTCGAACACTAAAATGTGAAACGAGCTTTCCACTGTGCAACAGTAGTGTATGTTTTATATACAACTGCAATTATGTTCCCAATAGCCAGTAACCACTCCCTAATTTTAAATTTCCACTCCAAAGAGCCTTTTCACTTTAATTATGTGCTCCCAATGAGCCCCAAATGCATGCATGATGTAAGAATTATCAAATATCAGAATCATGCAGTATGGTTCGCAACTACAGCAAACCCACATACCACAACATAGCTACACAAATTCATGTCAAACAACAAAACATGTCCCTGCCGGACTTAACAATCAATAGGGTTCCCAAACAACATATTTAGATCACAACAATCCACTTTTCATATCACATCAACTTCCACTTCGCACTAACAACTCAAATACACATCAAACACATAATTCCTTATCCAGCAACCACACATACAAGCATCATATTGCATAACACTTACTCAATCAATTCACACATTTCACATGCAAGAAACATACAAGCAAAAGAAGTTCCGCTCACATTGCTTACCTTACAAAACACACCTAAGGCTTCGGTCTGGAACTCCCCTCTCCGAAATTTTGACCTCCTATTCAACAATTCAGAATTTAAAGTAATTATTTAAACGCAATGCTATGCAAAACAATAATTTAACAATGATCGCTTTTCTATATGTTCAGGTGATTATATTCTCTATGCTTCACTTCCTATCATTAATAATTCCTAACCACCTTACTTAATTTCATCCCTCCTTTCTACACCAACCATATTTAATGTTTCCAATCACTTCACTTAAGTAAGTTATACCACTCTAACCCTTCACACTTCCATTAAATGCCATTTCCAACACTTTTCCTACTAAAACCCTTCACGAATTTGACAATATTTAATACCTCTCTCTCATCAATTAACAATAACTCAAATTGACGGTTCAATTAACCTCAACAAGGCCCAAAGATTCTTACTTAAACAACAGAACGCAAAATCAGACTTAGGGTTAAGAAACCCAATCTCGTCACTATTCACCCCTGATGTTCTAATGTCGATTTTGGCCACCTAAAACACATATAAACACCAAAAATAGTTACCGATGGTTAGTACACATACTATGCTTTCCAACGAGCCATTATATGCTCAAATCGGAGTTTAAACGACAAAGATTTAAGGCTGAAAACTATGGTTCAGTTTGAAAAACGGGATTCACAAAATTATACCAGAAATTCTTACCGAAATGGAGTTCTTGATCGATCTTACAACTCCTAAACACTGAGATTCAATGAAGGTTAATGAGATTTAGGGTTTTCGAGCTTTGGAACAGTAAGAGGAGAGAGAAAACATGAATGAAGGTGAGTGTATAGAGAGATAGGCACATATGTGTTTATATATAAGTTCAGGTTGGACAATTTTACCCCCGATTCCACTTATTCGCTCTACCCTCGGTTTTTCTCTTTCCCGATCGACTAAACATCCTAAAATTTTTATTATTCACAATTCTTCATTTCCTCCACCCAACTACTATTGAATTAAATCGTGAGAAATTTATTCATAATTTTATTAAATATCTTATTTGAATTAAAAATAAAACTTAAAATGGAGGGTGTTGGAATTAGGAATAATTATTTCTAGAATCAAAAAAGAAATTCAAGCTAGTAAGATTTAAGTACACACAATCAACACACTAATGGACTTGACCTTGTATTGACCTAATACGCTCCCTATTCTGTTCAACACTAAGCTTGTAAAATTTAAGTACAACTTATGTAAATCTACTATAACCTAGAATATACTCAAAATAAACATGTATTCAATCTTAAAATCAATCTCAATCTCTTACACATATATTATCTCATATTTGTATCAACATGCTATTGGACCAATGGTGGTTAACAATGTAAATCCACCCTAAGTTTTCAGATGATTGAAAACTTTATGAATTTAATAAACATACTATGTAGGTTGGAAATTGGAAATTGAGTACTTGAAGGTTGGTGATAAAATCTAACAAATAAAAGAGTTGAGTGTAGTGGAAAGTAGTCAAGTAAGAATATTTTACGTGGTACCAGTCGACCTGTGTGAAGACTAGTCGACTGGTGTAGTGGAAATTCAACAAAGAGAATAGTAACGGCTAGTTTGGGGACCATAGCCCCAAACCAGTCAATTAGGAAGAAAACCAGTCGTCATATTCTGACCACTGCTACAAAAATTGGGGATCAAATCTTCAGGACGATGTCATGAATCATGATTTACTTTCCAGAAGATTTGAAATTTGTATTCAGATGCAGGTAAGTCAACGTATGAGTTTTTTCAGTCGACTAATGTGTGTTGCAGGGCAAACTAGTCATTTAGGACAGATTCTAGTCGACTAAAGGTCAAAGCTTGAGAAGTCTAGAAGCTATTAGAATTAAAACCACTCGATTGATATATAGACCAGTCGACTTGAAGTCAGGAAATAGTCAAGTGCAGTACAAACCATTCGACTAGATAAACTGGCAGTGGACAAGAGTTGACTTAAAAAAGTAACTTTATGTGGTCCACATCATAGACCAACATGCAAAAATATAAGAGAACATATAAATAGAGGTTGCTTCAGAAGAGAGAGGCTAACACAAGCATTCTAAAAGATCACCTTTGCCTCACAACCTTTTTGCTCTCATTTTTCTTGTGTTTTTGTTCTTCATCTAGAATAATCTTCTAGTTTCAACTACTTTAGTTATTTTGGCTTATTTGAGCCATAAATCAGATTGTTTGTAAGGTTTCTTGAGCCTAAACTCAAATGTTGTGACGCCAATTTTTAGAAAAGTTCATTTTTAAGTAAAGGCTGGAAACACACTATATTTTTTTTCTTTTGAAACATTCAGTCAAACAAGTTGTATAGGAGAGAGAAAGTAGAAGAATGGTTTTTGATCCGTTAATACACATCATTTGTTCATCAGAGTTTAAAATGCAGAAAACATGGAATACAGTTAAGATGAATATGTATACATAAATACATTCACAAGTTTAACCAGCCAAGAGCTCGACCTTAAGTATCGCACCGCTAGCCTCGCTGATCACGTCGTCCCGTCCGTGGTACCTGTTACTCTGCACATATTTAACAGCAAAATAGAAGGTGAGTATTTGAAATACTCAATAAGCGATCCTCACTGCCTAACCTCCTCCAATTTCACTATAGTTTAGGTATATTAATTAGCATATCACGCAAACAGCTCAACATTTTCATTTGGTGATCTTTTACGAGCCGGCAACGGAAGGACGAATCAAGGGAATCGGCCATACAGTCCGTTCCCAAGCCGTTCTACCCTGGCGGTCAGATTGTACAATCCATTTCAACAAGACTAGGTGATTTCCTGGGTTAAATCTCAACCATATTCAAGTTCGTTCATACCATTAGAAATCGACCATTCTAACACATTCGTATATAACAATCAAATTAATGTTGTTGATATCGATTTACGTGTTCTTAATCATTAGAAACCCACTTTTCATCACTAAGATGCATTAGGTATGACTTAGGATGTTATTGTAGTCTATTTAGGACTTACTGACCCAGAAAAACGTTCATTACACCTGTGGTAACGTTCATTATTCAAGGCAGTATGAACAGGGTGAAATCTGCCCAGGTTAACGTTCATTACCAAAATAATAACGTTCATTAAGCCCCATAACGTTCATTAGCTCCCTGAGTAA
>CANYCX012739274.1:0-13701 GCA_948193385.1 Breynia disticha f. nivosa
CCTAATCTTTTTCCTATCGTTACTCCAATCAGGAATAACTCAATATAACGTATTTCTAACTCAATTTCAAACTCAATTCTCTAATTATTAATTAATTCTATTACGAATAAATTCAAAACAATTATAATAAAACTCAGAAAATTAACGAATAATCTCATTAAATTTCTGGCTCAAAACTACGATTGATTTAATATCTCAAATCATTTTCCTAGCTTAATTTCTAATTTAGACTCGATTATACAAAAACCCCAATATTTAAACTCGTAAAAATTTTGGTAAACTTCAAAATTTACCTGTTTTGCTTATACCGATAAGTTCCCAGCTCGAGATTACGATCGATTCTATATCTCGAACTCGTTTTCTAGCTCGATATTCACTTTCTCTCTCCTTCCTCTGTTTCTTTTCCATGACTTCTCTCTCTTTTATTCTAAGTTTTGAACATTTCTGGAGCTTTCTTTCCTTTTTATAACCTTTTAAAAATTTTAATATTATTTTATTATTTTTTTTTATTATTATTATTTTTTTAACTTTTCTCCTTAATAAATATTTCGTATTAACCAACCTTCAATCTTCAATTAATTTCTCCTTTCAATCTAATCCATAATTTATTACATTTATTTATCAGTTTAATTATCTTATTAATCTTACGATTTTAAAATGAGGATGTAACAATTAATGTTCCTAACAAGCTCCAACTAGTTTAATTTTACAATTTCTACGATCCAACACCATTTATATATCTTAATCCTTAAGATTCTTCTTTTAAAACCCTTCATAAATTTCTACCCTCTTTCCAATTTCTCTCATCATCTAACACCCAATTAAATTGAATATCACAACACCATTAATAGGGCTCAAAGAAACCTAACTAAGCAATGGAACTCGCTTTAAAACTTCAATTTTAGATACATAAAATACGATTTAACACCAAAAATGGCTACCACTAGATAATATACAAGTTAAGCTTTCCAATGAGCCATTATTTGCTCAAATCGGGGCTCAAACGTAAGAGATTTGACATTGGAAACTAGGGTTTATGTACAAAAACGTGATTCAACAAAATCACATCAGAAAATTTTCCGAAACTCGATCTCTGATCGACTCCAAAACTCCCAGACACTAGGATTTCACAAGGAAAGATATTATCTATGGTTTTTGGCTTTGGTGAGAGGTTATGGGACAGAAAGAACGTGATTTGGTGATTATAGAGAGAGAGGAACAAACTAATGTTTATAGGAATTGAATTTAGACGATTTTTCCCCCTAGTGCTCTTGGTTCACTGTTTATTCGTAACATCATTCCTACTCGATTTAATTTATCCCGATTCTAGTTTCCTCTTAGTTTATATATTTGTAAATAAAATTCCCACTCACCTCATTCCAAATTTTATTTAAACCTTCTGCAAAAAATTTATTCACATTTTCCCTATATTATTTAAAATCTTTAATTATTATCAAAATTTTAAGACGTTACAATTCTACCTTCCATAAGAAAATTTTGTCCTCAAAATATGAAATTGTACTTGGATCAGGAAATAAGTGAGGATAACATGGGCGCATCTCCCCTTTGACTTCCCAAGTAGCCTCTTTCGGGGAGTGAATACTCCATTTTACTTTTACCATTGGAATTCCCTTGTTTCTCAAGTTACGAACCATCTGATCCAGGATTTCCACTGGTTCCTTTTTATAAGTCAGATCTTCCGATATCTCCACTTTTGGTTCATTGATCACGTGCTTGGGATCTGATCTATACTGCCTCAGCGTACTAACATGAAATACATCGTACAACCTCGAGACTTCATCTGGTAACCTAAACTGGTAAGCTAAAGGTCCGACCCATTTCACAATCTCATAAGGCCCAATAAATCTGGAGCTTAGCTTCCCGCTCTTCTCGAATCGTAGAACTCCCTGCCACGATGATACCTTCAAGAACACCTCACCCACCTCATACGTGATTTCCCGTCGATGTTTGTTAGTGTAACTTTTCTGACGATCTTGGGCAGCTTTAATGCATTTCTTAATAACTTGAACTTTTTTCACCCTCTGCTGCACCAATTTGGGACCTTCAATCTGTCGCAACCCTTCAACATCCCAAAACACTGGACTTTGACACTTATGTCATACAGAGCTTCATACGGTTCCATTCCGATGCTGGAATGATAGCTGTTGATGTAAGCAAACTTTATTAATGGCAAATGCTCATCTCAGTTACCTCTGAACTCCAGAATACAGGCTCTCATCATGTCTTCTAGAGTCTGTATCGTTCTTTCTGACTGTCCGTCGGTCTGAGGATGGAAGGCTATACTAAACTACTATCTAGTACCCATAGCTTCCTGTAAACTACCCTAGAACCGTGAAGTAAACAGAGGATCCCTATCAGATACAATAGAAATTGGCACCCCGTGAAGTCTAACCACTTTAGCCACATATTTCTCTGCCAGTTTGTCCAAAGAATCATCCTGCTTGATTGCCCAAAAATGCACAGATTTCATCAATCTGTCCACAATCACCCACACCGCATCGTGATTCCAGAATGTTCTAGGAAATCCAACCACTAAGTCCATAGTTATTTGGTCTCATTTCCACTCTAGAATTGCTAAGGAATGAAGCTTTCCAGTTAGAGCTTAGTGTTCAGCCTTGATCTGCTAATAGCTCAGAAACTTTGTTACAAACTCTACAATCTCTCTCTTCATGCCTGACCACCAATACAATGGTTTCAAATCACAGTACATCTTAGTACTACCCGGGTGCACTGAGTACTGCAAAGAATATGCTTCCTATAAGATTTCTTCTTTCAATTCAGACAAATATGGCACACACAGCCTCTGTCCATAATGGCGACTTCTCGGTTCATCACGCATATTGGGAGTTTCTCTTCCCCATTCCACTTTCTTCTTGGCAAGCTTCAGCTTCTCATCCTTCATTTGTTTCTCCATTATTCGATCTCTCAGTATCGGCCTCACCGATATGTTTGCTAGTAACCCTTTCTCAATCACTTGAAGTTCAAACCGTAATTCTCTCATTGCAAATAAGGACTGCACATTATAGGATCTACCATCCTCCTTCACCTGAGATTTCCTGCTCAATGCGTCTGCTAACACGTTAGCCTTCCCACGGTGGTACTCAATCGAGCAATCATAGTCCTTTAACAGCTCAATCCACCTTCTTTGCCTAAGGTTTAGCTCCTTTTGGGTGGTAACATACTTCAAACTTTTATGATCCATAAAGGTCTTGAAAGTTTCTCTATAAAGATAATGCCTCTAAGTTTTTAGAGCATGAATGATAGCTGCAAGTTCTAGATCGTATGTCAGATAGTTTAGCTCGTGTGGCCTCAACTGTCTCGATGTATAAGCAATCATCTTCCCATTATGCATCAACACACCACCTAAACCCATCTCGGAAGCATCAGTGTAGACCACGTACTCCCCGTCCTCTAACGACAGAGTCAATACGGAGCCTCAGTCAATCTCTTCTTAATCTCCTCAAAACTACCTTGACATTTCTCATTCCACTCGAACTTGGCAATCTTTCTTAGCAAACTGGTCAAGGGTCTCGCAAGGATTGAAAAATACTGAATAAACTGTCGATAATACCTTGCCAAACCTAGAAAACTCTGTATTTCAGTCATATTCCTTGGAGTTTTGCACTCATCCACAGTTTTAATTTTCGAAGGATTGGGTTGAATTCCATTTTTGGAAATCACATGACCAAAATTCCTCCAGCCAGAATTCACATTTCAAAAACTTTGCTTACATCTGTTTATCCCTAAATATCTGTAATACCACCCGAAGATGCTCCTCATGCTCTCCTCAGCTCTTGGAATAAATGAGAATATCGTCAATGAAGACTACCACAAAGGTATCCAGATAGGGTTGGAAAATCTTGTTCATTAAGGACATAAATGCAGTTGGGCATTAGTCAACCCAAATGGCATCACCGTAAACTCTAAGTAGCCATATTGGGTCCTGAATGCTATCTTAGGCACTGATTTTTCCTCCACTCTCAGCTACCAGTACCCCGACCTTAGGTTGATTTTAGAGAAATTTTCCGCAGCTCTTAACTGATCTAAAAGATCGTCTGTTCGGGGTAACAGATATTTATTCTTTATCGTCACCCAATTTAACTGACGGTAGTCAATACACAACCTCATACTACCATCTTTCTTCTTAACAAATAACACTGGTGCTCCCTACAGAAAATATTGGGTCATATAAACCCCTTATCAAGCAATTCCTCCAATTGCTTCTTCAATTCTTTCAATTCTACTAGCGTCATTCGATAGGGTGCTATCAATATTGGAGCTGTTCATGGTACGGTTTCAATTTCAAAATAAACCTCCCTACTAGGAGGTAATCCAGGCAAATCCTCTGGGAATACAACCAGATATTCACATACCACTAGAACTTTAGAAACCCCCACACTGGTTTTAGTGATATCCACCACACTCGCCAGATATGCCTCGCAACCATCTTTCATCAAGCTCACAGCTTGTACGGCGGATATTAGATAGGAAGGCACTACTCTTCTATCTCCCACAAACAGTACTTCCTTCCGCCAATTAACCTCAGTTAACACCTCCTTCGAAAAGCAATCCACCATGGCTCTATGTTTCAAAAGCCAATCCATACCCAAAATCAGCCCAAAATTCTCCAAATAGATCACCACCAAATCCGCATGGAATTCATGATCACCTATTACTATCGAGCAGGCTTTAACCGCCTTTTTCACTCTCACCAACTCCCCAGATGGCATTGACACCTCTATAATGTAATCTAAATCCTCTACCCTCACATTAAATTTTAATGTATGATCATAGTCAATGAATAAGCACGATGCACCAGAATCCATAAGCATATAAATAAGAAAACTCGAAATATAAATAGTACTATAGATAACATTTGGGTCATCCACTGCATCTACTCGGGCTATAGCATAGACCCTGGCCTGAGGTGCTACTGGGGCAGGTGGCTGGTTAGGTCGAGAACCTCTGGAATGTGATCCAGCTCACCCAGAATGTGATCCCCTGCCTCTGTTTCCAAAGATGCTTCTTAGATTATCCCCAACACTACTCTGGCAACGATGTGCCTTAGCTTCTTCATTTTGCTTCTGGAAGCAATCTTTCGCCATATGCCCTCTCCTCTAGCAATAAAAACAGACAATGTCCGATCATTTTCTTCCTTCAGACACACTCTGACCACCGTGCCTAGAGAAAGGTCTGTCTGAAGAACCTGCTCCTCTGCCGCCAAATTTCATAGATTTGGTCACTCTGGACCCCTGAGAACTAAAGCTCTTTGCCCATCCAGAGGTTCCCTCCTGTTTAACTTTCTTAGCCTCTGGAAGCTCCTCGTCCCTGAGAGTTTTCTCAGCTCGTAAGGTAGCAGCAAGCAGAGCTGAGTAGCTGGCAGGTTGTATTGCCAATAAGAGCCGAATCTCCCGCTTCAACCCCATCTCGAAGTGGTCTCTCTCAGATTAGTTTGTTGCCACTTCCTCTGGCGTGTATCTAGAGAGTCAGGTGAATTTAACCTTATAATCTGCCACAGAGAGGTATCCCTATTCTAACGTTAGGAACTGGTGGAATTCCTCCCTGGTCATGGTGAGAGGTTCGTTCGTACTCCCAGGGACCATATCCACCAGTTCACTACTTTCCCCTCTAGCAATGAGGTAGCGTACTGAATTTTTTGCACAGAGGTGCAATTCATTCTCCTGAGAACTCTCTCTGTGTTCCTCATCCAGTCTTCAGCAATAGAGGGATCAGTAGTGCCCGAGAAAGGCTTTCCTCCTAACTTCTCGATCTACTCATAGTTTCTATCAATTTCCAACCTCTAAGCTCGAGGTAATTGCTCCCTTACAGTTGCCCCTATCAAATCTAAGAGTTGTTGGACAGTCTAAGGCTGAGCTTGTGCTTAAGGGTTCGTAGGTGCTTGTTGACTTGCATTGGGAACATTAGCAGTCCCCTGAACCGACTCCAAAGAACTGGCGGCTGCCTGTGAACTATCTCCTTGTCCCTCCTCCATTCTAAATCATAAAAACGAGGAAAAGACTTCCATGTAGAAAGTATGAAAAAAAACAATGTACTATAAAAAATCTTTCATGCATGCTATGAAAACTTGATTGGAAAAAATCATACAAATATTTGTCTTAAGGCCCATGACATCAGGAACCGAGGTTTGTAACAACCTAGGCTCTGATACCATAAAATGTGACACCCAAATTCAACTATCATATTATGTTATTATATTAATTCTCTTGAGATGATAATCGGATCCGGAAATCATAATATTCAAAAATAATAAGTAGAGAACACAGCTTTAAAAGAAATATACATTCATTAATAGAAACAAAACTTACAATGTTTGAGAAGCAGTTTTTCAAAATCAACCGAGATTACAAGGCGGTTATGGTTACAAAAGAAAAGAAATCTCATCGATTCCGTTTCAATTATAACCTAACAAAAGAAAAGTATACAACGACATGTTCAATACGAACACATGTATGACATTAAACAAAAATTCATCTTCGTTCACAGCCCACACCTGTTCTTTGATCTCTGGCATCAGAGTTGGAATCAAGAAGTTATCTACCCTTCTCGCCAAAAAGAGAATCCCCTCAAGTCCCTGCCCACACGGCAGGCATAAAACGCAGTGAGTCGCGAGACTCAGTAAACAACACTTACCAAATGGACAACAGTTCCTATTTTCATTCAAGCATATATATTTAATTCATAGTAAACATAACCTCACAATCAGTTCCATATCAACAGCTAACCACACCGCAGTTAGACATTCAAACAAAAACCAATTCAAACCAATAACCATAAAGAAGCATTCGCCAAAAATCAGAAATCAGCGATCCACACGTGATCAACCAGAACTACGCGCAGTGGTGGCCAACTACGCGTTGTCGCTGCCATCACGAGTAGTTTAGGTGCAATTAGATGTGTGGTCGTAGCAAAAAAACGCGTGATCACAGTGACTGCGCGTACTTAGCTGCCACCACGTGTGGATCTCTGGTTTCCTGCGTGAAATTCTCAACAATACATACCACACATTTGCTAATTCTTCCTAATACAATTCATCTCCTCAAATCACCCATTGACTAAGCTATTCTATTTTTATCAACACAATAATCACATGTATCATTAATCAATTTCAAGCACATTCATTTACAATTTCCCACAATGACATATCAATATTACATTCATTATTCATATGGCATGTTTCCACAATTCATAAATCATACCATAATTCAAACCACCATAAGTTTATCATTCTCCTAATCTAAAACTTATGGCACCAATTTCCTCATCTCAACAATCAATTTTACCATTCAAACACATTCCCATATAATCATGTGAAATGCGACATAATGAATGCAAATGCATAACCTCTAATGCATTACAACGTGACCACTCATGATCTCAAACCTAAGTTCTCAAGTTACGCCCTTTCTTAGCCATTTCCTTTTGATATTTCCGAACGGGCCTCGTCGGCTGGGAGTATGTGGTTATAAAGTACTATGGTCCATAGATTTTACGCCCTTACGTGGCCTAAATATCGCCCTTACTTGGCCTAGCATGCTCAAACACTATTAAGTGAACCGAGACTTTCATTGTGCCGTAGTAAAGTATGTGGTATATACTAACCGCAATTTACGCTCCTAAGAGCCATAACAACTCCCTCAATTCAATTGCTCACCATGAGCTATCACTTACTTTCTTTTTATATGCATGAATGTCCTATACAATGTCCATGAAATCCCATCATGCACCAGAATGATATCCATACTATGTTATACATCCAAGGATACATTCAATCATTAGAATGTCCAACATAATTACACCAAATTAGATTAACATAAACTTTGGATATATATATTTACATAAACATTTCAAGCATACCAATTGTAACCATCACATCAACAATTTCAACACAACCTTTAGGATAGCCAAACAACATAAGAATACACTCATCATATCACATAGGACATTCGAAACTACATCAAATCAACATACTTCATAATCATACATCAACACTTAGTCACACAAGCAACACTCATATTCCAACAAGATAACATACAAACTAAGGAAAGTTGAATTCACGTTGCTTACCTCACAAGCAACGTATAATGACCCAGTTGGGAATCTCCCTCGCCGTGATTTTGGCCTCCTATTAAACAAATTATGAATTTACATTAATCATATATGCATGAGACTACGCAATGACAAAAAAATTAACGATGTCTAAATGCATATATACTTAAATAACCCCATTTCTCTTTCTTTCCTCTCCCTCTCATTAATGTCCTTCACCTACCATTAGCCTAACTCTTTTCTCCTCTTTGCACCAACCACAATTAATGTTCCTAACAAGCTCCTACTAGTTTAATTTTACGATTCCTACGATCCAACACCATCGATATATCCTAATCCTTACGATTCTTGTTTCAAACCCTTCATAAATTTCTACCCTCTTTCTATTCTGTCTCATCATCTAACACCCAATTAAATTGACTATCACAACACCATCAATAGGGCCCAAAGAAACTTACCTAAGCAATGAAACTCGAAAAAAACTTTAGTTTGGAAAACCCAAACTCGTCACTTTTTAAGGGTTGCTTTCAAACCTCAATTTCGGACACCTAAAACACGACTTAACACAAAAAATGGTTACCACTAGATAGTATACATGTTAAGATTTCCA
Organism: Breynia disticha f. nivosa; assembly: GCA_948193385.1. Classification (NCBI taxonomy): domain Eukaryota; kingdom Viridiplantae; phylum Streptophyta; class Magnoliopsida; order Malpighiales; family Phyllanthaceae; genus Breynia; species Breynia disticha. The sequence continues at coordinate 8,699 of CANYCX012739274.1, forward strand.
ACGAGCCATTATTTTCTCAAATTGGAGCTCAAACGTAAGAGATTTGACATCAGAAATTAGGGTTTATGTACAAAAACGTGATTCAACAAACTCACATCAGAAAACTTACCGAAATTCGATCTCTGACCGACTCCAAAACTCTCGGACACTAGGGTTTAACAAGAAAAGATGTTATCTAGGGTTTTTGGCTTTAGAGAGAGGTTATGGGACAGAGAGAGAACGTCATTTGGTGATTGTAGAGAGAGAGAGGAACAAACTAATGTTTATAGGAATCGAATTTATACGATTTTGCCCCGAGTGCTCTTGGTTCACTATTTATTCGTAACCTCATTCCCACTAGATTTAATTTGTCCTGATTCTAGTTTCCTCTCAATTTATATTTCCGTAAATAAAATTCCCACTCACCTCATACCAAATTTTATTTAAACCTTTCGCAAAAAATGTATTCACATTTTCCCTATATTATTTAAAATCTTTAATTATTATGAAAATTTTAAGATTTTCAATCTGATCTTCCTTTAGCATAAGTCGTGCTATACAATCATACATATTCAAACATTCACACTTATTAAGCATGAAAACACAATATATCTTTCAATATATCATATGCAATTAAAGCACATATACAAATCAATCATTTATTTCATATTCAATCATTCCAACATTCATATCTCAGAAACCAATAGTCACACATGCTAAATATGAATGTGAATTAGATATGTGCATATGAATGACAATGAAATCACATGCGATATGCCCCGGGGTATTGCTCTCTGTTCTTTCTCTTTTCTTTTCTTTCGTTTTCTTTTCATTGTTCCCTCAGTCCCAAACCGGCATCCTACCCAGTATGGCATTGAGCCCTGCTTGGAATATCATTAGTCCCAGACTGGCATCAAGATCTCTCTCGGAATAATCCTCAGGCCCAGCCTACGATATCAATCTTAGTGTAGCACAATGAATGTACAATGCACTCATATGTCTTAAGCTCAATCAAGTATGCTCAATAAGTAATACATTCTTATATACATATCATAAAGCAACACATGCCTTAATATCAACATATTATCAACCATATGTCAATTATAATCAAAAGAGCATACTTATACACATCCAAAATAACAATGTCATTAATCCATAGTCAACTCATCATTTCAATAACAATGCCATGCTCAATAAGCAATCTAATACTTTTCATAATCATTAAGAAAATATAAGCTTTTCAACAATCAATCAATAATCGCCATATGCTCACTAAAACATATAAATGTCAATCATATGTCATATAGGACATATAGCCGTAAACATATCATTTTCAATATGATTCATTTATATCTAGTTATCTCAATCACAACATTATAGGCCAACTATATTTACAACTATATAAGCCTAAAGAAAAGCTACCTTCTTACATAGGAATTATTTCACGAACCAATTTAGTAAGCGTAAGAACACTTACCTCGAATATAAGCAAAATCGGCAATCTAAACACCGAATCAAAATCCACTCAGCCGCATACAGATCCTCTTGTACGTAATTAATCATATACAATTCATTAACTAATCATTCAAACATTGATTCTTTACTTTGAATCATCAAAGCATCATTTTTATCATGATTTTCAGCATTCTCCTTTTTCTTTGGTTATTTCATATACACCGTATATCAACCTTCAATCAACCTTCCTATATCTAAATATAAATATTTATTTTTCATCATTTCAATAATTATTTCCATAAAATAAATTCTGGGATGTCACAGAATGTATCTATCCAGTGGAATGAACAATGTCAACAAAGTTTTGACGAATTAAAGTACAGATTAACCACAACTCTAGTCCTTATGTTTCCTTCGAGTACAGGAGGATTTGTTATTTACAATGATGCTTCATATCAAGGACTTGGATGTGTATTAATGTAAAATGGGAAAGTTGTAGCATATGCCTCTAGATAACTTAGACCACATGAAATGAACTACCAGTGCATGATTTAGAACTTGCAACGTTAGTATTCGCTCTCAAGATTTAGAGACGCTATCTGTATGGTGAGACATTTCAGATTTTTACATATCGTAAAAGTCTCAAATATTTGATGACCCAAATAGAATTAAATATGCAACAAAAAAGGTGGTTGAAGTTGTTAAAATACTAGGATTGCACAATCGAATATCATCCCAAAAAAGCAAATGTAATATGCACTTAGTAGAAAGTCGAGTGCTGCTATATCTACTTTACGTTAACATGTATGATCAATTTGATAGCTTTACAAGGATTGAATGCAAAGTTAAAATTAACTGAATCAGAAGTGTTAATAGCAATATTAATGGTTTGACCAATGTTATTAAGAAAGATACAAGCAACACAAATGCAAGATGAGGAGTGTATAAGAATAATTGAACAAATTGATCAGGGTTTTGACTCTAATTTTTTTTGGACTCTTTATTTAATCTAAATTTAAAAATAATATAAAGAGTTGGATTGGAGTTTCTCTAATAAGAAAGTTATTGATATTACCACTAAAAATTGACACTTGTTTGCTAAATAGAGTATGTCTCATTAACGAAGGCGAGATGTCAGATTCTCATAATATATTGTAATTTCATCATTTGAGAATTATAGCACTTAAATTTGACCTATTATTTGACATTATGATTAAAATATTGACAAATATAAACTAGGTTTACATCACGATTCTGGCAGAGTCTCCAAGATGCGATGGGTACTCGTTTGAGGTTTAGTACGGGTTTCCATCCACAGACTGATGGTCAGTCAAAGAGGAAGATACAGACAGTTGAAGATATGCTTCGGGTATGTATTCTGGAGTTTGGTGATAGTTGGGATGATCACTTACCTTTTGTTGAGTTTGTGTACAACAACAGTTATCATTATAGTATCGGCATGGCACCTTACGAGGCATTATACAGGAGACGGTGTCGTAGTCTGGTTTACTGGAATGCTGAGGGTTTGAGACAGATTGAGGGACCAGAGTTGGTTCAGTAGACCCTAGATAAATTGAATGTAGTGAAACGTTGTATGCGAGCAGCACAGGATCGTCAGAAAAGCTATTACGACCGACATCATAGAGAGATAGAGTATGAAGTCGACGATAGAGTTTTCTTGCAAATTTCACCCTGGAGAGGTGTGATTAGATTTGGGAGACGTGGTAAGCTGAGTCCTACATATATCGGACCGTACGAGATTACAGAGAGAGTGGGACCACTGGCTTATAGACTGAGGTTACTAGCAGAGTTGTCCTTATTACACGACGTATTCCACATTTCTATGTTGAGACGGTACCAATCAAATCCTAGTCACGTATTGAGCACTCCAGAGATAGAGGTATCTGAGGAGTTAACATACGAAGAGGAGCCTGTTGAGATTTTAGACCGACAGGTGAGACATTTACGGAATCGCGAGATTCCGATGGTTCTGGTGACATGGAGTTTTCATTCACCAAAAGAAGCGACTAGGGAGTTGGAGTCAGATATGCGACGACAGTATCCATATCTATTTCCTGATTCTACTTCAGAGCAGTGAGGTACGTTTTGATTTCAGCTTTTGATATTGAATGTTATGATCTATATTTTGCTTCTAAGTTCCTTAATTTGAAATTTTGGGGACGAAATTTTCTAAGAGGGGGAGAACTGTAACATTCTGAATATTTTTTATCGTAAAATGACGATAAATATGTGTTTAAATGTTAATATATCAAGGTATATCAAAGGTTGATCGAAAGTTGACGCGAATCGATCAACGAAAAATCGAAAACCTAGAATTTAAGGAGTACGCGCAGTGGACAGCAAAGTACGCTCGGTCGCTGCCACCACGCGTACTGCACTTCCACCACGCGTAGTATGCTGTTAGGTTGAAAAAAATATAAGTTTATGAAAAATCGGGATAATCCTTACCTCTTCACAATTTTACTTCATTTCAAAGTGAGAAATCATCAGAGCAAACTGGGAGAAGGAAGGTTTTAGTCAGAGAAAGAGATTTGGTTGATTTTCTTGTCCTAAGTTGAAGGTAAGGTTTATTATTGGTTGATATTAAGATGATGGAGTTTCTTTTGCTGAGTATATGACTAGTTTAAGCTAAATTCTTTGCTGGAATTATTGCCTATAAATGTTGAGATTGATGGTTTATATGTGATGAAAGGTTAGGATGAATTTGTGTATGATAAATTGATGGAAAAGGAGGTATAACTTATTGTTTCTGTTAAGTTGACAATAGGTTGATTTCAAATTGAATTGTGGCTATATTGTTTGGAAATGTTGCTGGATTTGATGTGGGAAAGTGTAAGGAGTTGAATTATAGGTTTGGTGAGCCCTAACGTACGTTATTCATCAACAGGGAAAACCACAATTCCAGGTGAAGAATAACGTAGGTCAACTTGTAATTAACGTAGGTTTAAATTCATTACCGTACGTCATCCTCCCTAATAATGTACGTTAATGGCTTTCAGCAGCATTCTTCCCATCATCCGAGTTATGTATCATACATGCACATCTTTACTAACACTTAGCACATTAATCCATCTTTCTAAGAACTTATTCCTTCATCTTAAACACTCAAGACACAACTATTATCCATTTAATACCTGATTAACATACTTTTCCAAGATCAATTCAAACCTTTCCAAGCATCAACTTACACATCATTCATGTTTTCCATGATTTATACTCTTATCCATAACACACCATAATACTGATATTCATTTATACACATCATACTTCAAGTCTTCAACTCCTTTTAAACACATATGTCAAATCATTTAGCTTATGTTGATTTTCCAACCATTGTTTCACATTCAACCATATCAACCTATGTGATCATTCATACTTCAAGTATTCCCATATACATTCATTCAACAAAGCAACACCATACCATCAAGTCCTAAAAAATTCAACTATCACAACTCTAACATGTACCATTTTTCATAAAACACATATCGCATTCCCATTCCATCAATCTTATCATTTTATCATTCAAACCACCACACATAACATTAATC